>JBAMIG010000016.1:3921610-3932298 GCA_037177335.1 Kiunga ballochi | reverse complement strand
GTGTGTGTGTGTGTGTGTGTGTGTGTGTGTGTGTGTGTGTGTGTGTGTGTGTGTGTGTGTGTGTGTGCATGCGTGCGTGCGTGTGTGTGTGCACAAACAGCAGTAGTAGTATACAACACGGTGGTTCGGGGACTTTGCTCTATCTATACAGTTCATAAGAAAAAAGGCTGCCTCATTACAACTCAGAATTGCATTTTAAGGTGACATGCTAAACTAAATAAACACTACAATGAAGCAGGATTTGCAAGAGCAACCTCATCTCAGAGAATGTAACTATTCACACAACATCTCCCCATGCTTACACAGCAAAAAGCCACCTCAAAGCTCCTCTCATCACTCTAATTTCCTTGGGGCTTTTATGTACGGGGAAGTTTTCAGAAATGGGTACAAGCTACATGCATACAGTAAATCTATGTGAACACCTGCTGCCATCACTTGCTGCTTCATATCTGTGCCACATGTGTGATAAAAGCCGGTCCTCCCAACTATTTGGTATTCCCAACTGCAGTGTCAATTTGTCACATTGGTCATGATGGCGAGCACACACTGTGGTTGCTCCCTTTATGAAGGACACACACCATTTAAGATCATTGCATACGCCTGTCAGTATCTTGAGACCCTTTCGGGTGGACAATTTATTATTTTAAAGAACTATCTCTTTTTGTGTGTGTGTGTATGTCTGTGTGTGTGTTTTCTTAACCATAGGACTCAGGTGATATTAAATATTTCGTCCTGTTAGACTTTATGTGGCACTCTAATCAGCTAAAGGGGTGCATGATTTACATTCACTGTCAGCCCTCTTCTCTTGTATCTCTGCTCCAGACATGAGCAAGGTCACTTTTTCTTCAAATCCAATATATTCTCTGTCCAGTCCTTCTTAAAAGTCATTGGTTGTTAACAATAAAGACTCTTCTGTTTGGCCCTTTGGTCCCTATAGAAGACAAAGGCTCTCATACATGAGAAAGCATCACAAACCTTGTGCATAATAAGCTGTTTTAAAGAGTCAATAAAATAACTGGCTTTCACAGCTGTTGTTTCTCCATAAATCAATACAATGTATCTATTTGTCATTTAATTTATTTCTGTCCAAAGCAACACAGACATTTATGACACTGTAAAATCTGTAAATTTCTCAAAAACAGCTGAAAAGCATCAACATATGAGGTAAAAATGGAGACTTTTATTTGGTCAAAGTTCAGTGGGCCAGTTTCTGGTTTTGACAAGTCAACTATCCCTCATATTATTCTGATGTAATTTTATCTTTAATATTCAATTTATACTATTTTGAACAATCAAACATTATAGATTAATGCATAATTTACTAAATTACAATGTGCTCTTCAACCAATTTCCCCCTGTGGGTTTTGTAATTAGAGTCCAAATGTCGATTGTCTCATACTTCACCTACCTGGGTAAAAACAGATAAAAAGGTAAGTTATTAACCTTAAGTTTTTATTAAAAGCATTAGGATTTTAGCTAATAAAAATTACGTCAACCTCCGGATGTTTCCAGGCTTTTGTAAATTATCTTGTTAAATTGTAAGACGTATTGACCAGTGTAGGTGTAGCATACAGTATCTGAGGGAAGCAGGGTTTCTGCTTGCCAGTGTGTGACATTTCTTTAAACATGTAGCATAATTTATTATTCTTTAAAACTAAACTGTGTTGAGCAAATACTCCATTACAATATATTACATCTCATCGTGTTTCTAAAATTGTGTCAATTTTGATCCTTTTTTGTAGAAAAGAGAGAATAAACGAGACAGACTTGTCATCATCTAGCATTTCAATAATTGTATGATTCTTATTAAAATAATTTGCCAATTTAGTCTCTTTCTCTGCCTTTTTGTGAAGAAATTGTTTATAGGGAGCTCAAGTTGAATACTGATACAATAAAAAATATAGCAATAAAAATCAAGAAATCTGATGTGTGTGATTTTACACCCAAATAAATGCTGTTTTTTTTTTTACATTTTTATTAGCTTTGGTATGTTGATTAATTCTCAAACAATGTCTGGGATGAGTTTCTTTCCCACCTTTACCTTGGTGGATTAATTGATTATTTTAGTGATGGACTACTGCCTGCTTTCATTTATCAGTTGCCAGTTCTCTATTTTTCTTGTCACTTTACTTTCTGAGCTTCATTTATTTGTATTTTTTAAACAAATAGTCTTCTCTGTTTTGTTGTTTTTATGCTTTTCTGATACATATCTGTACTTGGCTCTGAGTATTAAGCGAGCACCAAACGCGAGGTTAAAAGGTCCATAGTTAGCATCTTGTCACGAAGCGAGACCAAAGCAGGACTCGAATGCAAACAGCGAACCAGGAGGCAAGTAAAAAAAGGGAAGTTTATTAGAAAAAAAGTGCTGCAAGGTCAAGAAAATAATGTTGCAATGATATTTTTCTCCTTTGCTTCATTAAACATTTCTTTCTAAATGATTCCACATTGAATATTGTAATGCTCAAGATGTCATTATTATTTTTGTTTGCTTTTTTGTTTTGTTGGTTTTCTATTCACATTTTTTATATATTTCTTGTGCTTTTCCTGACGCAACATGTATCAATATCTTGAAACACTGCGTCTGCATTCATTTAAATGCAGTCTCCCCTTTGTCAAAATATTACTGAATACATCACTAAACAAAGGACATGAATCATGAAGCTGTTACAAAAATAGAGGAAACACAGATAAAAATAAATAAATAAATAAGCTGCCATTGCATTTAGAGCTGTTTCCATAATTTGTTTTGGATGTTAGGTGCTGATAGCAAAACAATTACTGTAGCTATGGGAAGTGATTTCACAGACTGCTTTGGTGCTACAAGAGCACAAATAAGGCAGGGAAGCCAAACTGCCTATTCAGATTATTGGACACAGATGAAAAGTCTCTAGGTGAACAGGGCAGGCTAATCAACCTCTCTGGACACAGTACAATGATCAGTGAGTGTTTTACAGTCAGGAAGAAGAAAAACCCACACACACGCTTTTTAAATGTACAGAGCAAAAAGACAGTGGGTCACATGAAGATAAAATATCAACATAGTACAGGAGTGAAAATAAAGTACCATAGTAAAAGAAAAATGCCAGCTAAATAATAATGGCACACACACACATTCATACACAAACTAAAATATCTTTCACTTTGCAGGGCTTCACATCACAGCTTAGAATTAAAGCTGCACCAGCACACGATTAAATTATCATGTGTGTTGGGCCCTGTGAGATCATTTCAAAATGTGATACTCTAATAAAGAGCCCAGCAGAAACAGCAGGAAGATGGAAAGAGGGAAATATACAAGGAAAAGGAAGAGCTTCTGTACTGTAGGGTGAGAAGGAAAAAATAGGCCAAGACTAATCCTCAACTATACAGCTCAGCATATGATTAGGGAGTGCTGGAGTAATTGCAAAACCAAGTCAAATACCATTAAGTCAAAAGTATATTGTTTTTCTGGTTTAACCTTTAAAACTAGCAGCTCTGTTCTTTGTTAGAAATTTAAATTCATTAACTGTGGGAAAATCAAAAGCTAAGGCAAACCCTGATAATCATTTTGCTGATTGATTCCAAAAACAAGCTAAAGCCTAAAGGTTTCTGGTCAATAATGCAATTCCATGTTTTATTTTTTTCCAGGGGAAATTACATATGTCCTGATCTTAAAACTAAATCTTGTTATGATGGCACACCAACAGTCACCATGCAAATTCATGGAGTTTCACTGCCCTGCAGCATCCCAGATCAGAAACCACACTGTGCATATTTTTGTTCCAGCCAAGAGCATCAGTTGCACATTGCTCTACAGAACATTGACAAACCACGTAAAACTCTATTTGTACTATGGTTTGTTCCTCATGTTTTATAGTTTATTGATTTGATTGTGGTGTTTTGTGAAACATGTATTATGTCATACTGCTTTTGATTCAAACTGAAAGATGTAGTTTGAGTTTCATTTCATCAAAGAGGTTGTCACATTCTGTGCTATTTCTTTAACCCACTCTAGTTACTCCATCATTTGTTTTCAAAATGTATCTACTCCCTTTTAAAAAGCCTCCGTTCATGCAGAAGTTGAGGTAGCCTCCTTCTCACAGATTGGACAGGTTGATTATTCTCCATCCAATCAGACGGAAGCAAAAAGACTAGGACAAAAGACAATTTGCAAATGCAAGTTCAAAGTCTTGCACTCAGTTTTGTGCATTGCATCAGAGGACAGGATGCTTTCAAAAAACTCTGCCCCCCATATGTAGAATTTTTGTTTTATCTTTTTTTTTTTGTAACTATGGAAATGTTTTCTTCATTTTACAAACTTGATTTTTTCATGTTAGCTTTATGACATCTTTTAAGACATCCTTCTCACACATTTTCCATAATGTTATAGAAAGTCAAAGATTGCAGTTTATTGTGGGAATACATCTTCAGCACCATGTGCAGCTAAATGTTTTCACTCACACTGTGTAATAATTAACATAAACTAAATGGGCTGGGACAAGCTTTTATTAGATTAAACAATATGTCCTAATAACTTTGACTGCATTGTAATGGATTGGTGACCTGTCTGGGGTCCACCCTGCCTCTGAGATGCTAATTGCTAGGATAATTGAAATTGAATTGAAATTGAATTGAAATTTATTTTATTGTCCACCATGGTGGAAAATTGTCTTTAGTTCACCACACACTACACATTTCACATATTCACAATCACATTTAAAAGCTTTTAAAATATCCGGTGCAAATAAATAAATTAAGTTGAATTAAATTGAGTGTTCTACAGTTCACAGTTTTATAATTCCATGCTTATTTAGGAGTCCGACCGCGTTTGGAATAAAAGATCCTTTATACACCTTCTTTGTGGCTAAAGGCATTCTGTAACGACGCCCTGATGGCATCAACTCAAACTCCTCACTGAGAGGATGCTCCGCATCTCCTGTGATGGACCGACCCATCCGGAGCACAGCAGACTGATAAAGAAGCTCCATTTTCTTTTGCTCTTTGCCATAGGTTTCAGTTTCACCGTGACCCTGAACTGGATTAATCAGAAGAGAAAATGAGTGAGTGAACTTTGATGACTACTTCTGTATAAAGTGGACAGATGGAATTTTGCAAAAACATGATGAGAGTCAGGGCTCAGCCATCCACCACAGCTTATTAGGAGGCAGAAATCAGAACGTAAATATTTTACAACCTTCCCACTAGCCTTGCTTGTCATGTCAGATTGAAGCCTTCACCTTCATTTTCATCAACTTTTACTTTCTCCTTCTTTTGCCAGTGACGGTGCTGGTCTATACTTTCTGTTTAGGAATAAACCTTTATGATCTTATGGAAAGATCTGAATAAGTTAGAATGAAACACCCAGGGATGTGCAGCCAGTGGATTTAAAGTGCATAAAAAATGAAAATGCCCTTGTGAAGTTAGGCTTACATGCATACATGCTGGTCATGAGTACAGTTAATGCATGCTGTGTTAATTGCAAAAGGCGGAGGCCGAATGGGTTACAGGGTGAGTTCAAGTAATCTAGACAAGAGGAGATGAAAGAAAGGATATTTTTATTCATGAAATCAAAGGATAATAAAGAGAAGACAAGGACTGAAGTACCCTCATCACTTTATCTGTTAAGGAGAAATTGGATTGAGTGTCCCGGTAGTTTAGTTCAGTAAAGCACAAACCATGAAAGCAGCATTTTAAGGAAAAACTAGCCAGCAAGTATTACTTTGTGCTGTAGTTTTGTTTTTACCCCCAATTAAATCAATTTGCAACTTTAAGATTATTTAAAATTTTCTTCACAGAAAATGAGTGAAACCTGATAAGGCTTATGTTAAAAAATTAAATGAATAAATAAATAAATAAAAATGTAGTTGTATCTTTTTATTTTTGGGATGGACTGGGATGATCTGAACATTACTGTAGGTCAAAGTAACACAGCTTCCATGCAGGAACGAGTGCTTTCAGCTAGGAAAACATACCTTCCATCAACATTTCTTTCCCATTGCATAAGTCGTGCACCCATCAGCGGGCAGATTCATGACTAGCTTGCACAATTTATAACGTTTTTCTGTCTGTTCTGCGGTGGAAGGCGAGTAAACTTGTGTTGTCAGATGAAATGTACTGTGACATGACAGCTAAAATCAAATGTTGAGACTACACTACATTACCCAATACATCATTTTCAGTCATAGTACACCATTCAGTAATTCTGCTCCTGAGTATACTGATAGAAATCTTCTCAAGGTCATGTTTGAAGAGGAAGGTTGTACTATTTTCTTTTTTTAAGGATACAGAAGATGAAAATCCCATTCTGACTTTCATTCTAGCACCAGTGGAGATTGGTGAATGACTCCATGGTGATTTCTGTGTTGTTCTATTGTGGCTTTAAAACTGAGTCACAGCAATGTTAATGATGTGTCATAAGAAGGATGTACTGGACCAACTTTAGACTACAAGGCTTCATGAGACATTTTCTCTAGGGAACCTCCTTATTTAGGCTGACACCAATATTGTGGAGTGAATCCTTTCTTTCTATTACAGACTTCAGGAAGGCAGTGACTCAGCTGCAAATATGTTTATTATAATTTGAGTCAGACTGACAAGATGTTGTGGTGAAAGGCTCCCATGCAACCTGAACAGGCTCACTTAGTGTTAAATATCAAACAATTTTTATAATTTCAATTTAACTCCAAAGAGTATGGAGCTATATAAACCCTTCAAAAGTGTTTAAATCAATGCTGCATGTGTTGATTTCAACACACCATCTTTTACTGTGTGTCGTGCCAATGTACCTTGGCAGGTATTTTTATCATGGGACCCAAATCCTTTGTTTCCAACCCTTCATTTACCAGTATTGTGATATGTGGTGCAGATTCAAAAACATTTGTTAATGAATGCTTTTGTTTCTACATTCAAAGTAGTGCACTTTGTCTTGACCAACATGTGTTGTGTTGCTACTCAACTTTAATATGCTTTGTTCTCACTGACCCACATTTTCTCACAAACATTACTATTATATGGATCATAATAAAAAGATATGGCACGTGTGGATGATGAGGAATGCCAGTCTTTACATCAGGGGTAGGGAACCCTGGTGTAATGAATGAGTCAAAGCTTAATAAGCTGGTGGATCCATTTGATTTGAATCAGGTGTGCTGGGCCAGGGATACACGGAAAACCTGCGGGAAATACAGCTCTTGAAGACCAGGGTTCCCTACAACCTACTTTAAACCATCCTTGAACTTGTAAAAATGTTTTTCAACTTGGTTCTCCGTGTTTCCCAATCAAAAACATTTGCATCTTTGGTGTGTGTGTGTGTGTGTGTGTGTGTGTGTGTGTGTGTGTACATTTGCTGATCTTTACTTTTTTACTTAATTTCATGCCCAAGAATCCTATTGTCCAGACAAATGTGCCAGATTGTGAGAGGTTAGAAGCATATTTTGATTGCATGCAGGTGCGAGTTGCTCCAGGGTCGACTAACATAGGAATTTTTAAATCATCAATATTTCCTTTGCATCAGCTCCTAAAAGAGTCAAAATTACAGGATTATTTTCAACATCCTGCTCTGTTTCTTGTTTCCATTTCTTTAAATAATTATCAATATATGCAGATGGGTTTTTATTGACCCTGGCTGTGTCTCAATTGAGAGACTGCGTACTTTTAAGTATTTAGACTGTGTAGTTCACAAAGTGTCCTTCATAGTCTGCGCACTCCAAAGTCCACCTGTTGTTTGAAATGAGAATTACCCATAGTGCTCTAGTCCTCTGTTGCTAGGCAACGTCTAATCATCCATATAGTGATCATATTCTTCCACAAAACACATGAAAATATCAATTTATAGGAAATGAAGCCATGTATTTTAATGTTTATTTTCATTTACCTTAATTCACAAACCTGTGGAGGAGGCGACCCAGAAGAGCTCTCTTCGTGACAAAAAATCCCCGTTGGACACATGTAATGACATTACCGGTAATTTGTGTTTATGGGACACATTGCCGTTCCCACTTGTCTGCTGGGACAAATGCGTGTCTATGTATTTATTTTTAACACATCCTCGCAGACAATGAACAGCTGCTTATTCATTTCTATCTGGCGCGCAATGAATTCTGGGTGATTAGAGATCCTGAAGGATACATAGCATGTACACTTGTTTTAAGCTAATTCATTTGATCCACACTTCAAATTGGGATAGCACTGGGCGTATGACGTATGCGGTCTACAAATCCGCATTTCATAGTGTGCAACATCTGAATTGAGACACGGCCCTTGTATTGTCTTAAAGCCCCAGTGCGTACGATTTACTCTCATATCGTGGTGAACTAATGAGTTACACACAACAGAGGATGGTTTTTCACCGCCTTTCCCTTTAAAGGTGTAATTGCCATTACCGAAGCCCCGTAGAGTCCGAAATGTGAAAATGCCAACATCTTGCTCGAATTCAAGTGTCCCGTCACCAATCCCATGCTGCAACGCCTCGCTGTGAGGATGAGGAGCGGCTGCTAGACCTCCAAAGACGGCAGAAGTTAGTAAGGTTGCAAATCACCCAAATAATTAAAACAAAATGAATACAAGGCCTGACATTGTTTATGTTCTAGAAAGTCAGTATACAGTACCAGTTACACCAGTCACACACAGTACCAGACACATGCACACTTTTCCATTGGATATAATGGGAAATATACATATATAAATAATTATGATCATATATGTTACTCACAAGTCACCAGTGGGATTCAGACTCGGGTCACATATACCACAGGCAGATGCGCTACTAAATGAGCTGTCCAACAACCAGAGATATGTCACATTTTTAGATTTGTACATTTATAGAAATGTTTGATTAGACCAAAATCTTTCCTCCCTGTCCCGCAGCAGAGAGAACACATAGTCCTGCCTTTTGATGGACACACTCAAGCTGAATAAATGGCAGGTTGCGTATGCATCATGGCGGTCTACTATTGTGCACTCCGCACCATAGTAGATACTATACTATGTACTATAAATACATTTTTCTAAGCTAACACTTTCATGTGGACGCCATCATGATTGGACATTGGTCAAACATGTATTTATGAAAGCAATACTTAACTTTTGCTAAGAAAAAAGCCCAAAATTTAAACACTGTCCCTTTAATATCAAGTTTATTTGGGAAATCCTCATGTTTTGTCTCCAGAGGACCCCAAAATGTACATTAATTCTGACCTATCTGCCGTAGGGTCCAGCATCCATTCATGCCCCGGGTCTCTTGAGATCTGCTCCATTTTATCAAAACCCAGAACTTATGCCCAGACTGACTTAAGATCACCTGAGAAGCCATTTTCCAGCGTCCAGGTAGATGTTAGGAAGGGAGGCAATCAGCCCAGCCAGGTCTTGTGTGTGATAATGTGCTAAAGCCCCTTTTACAAAAATGGGAAGATGCCCATGCAGAAGGCCTCTATGACCTTCCTCAATATGACAGAATTCCTCTTCACTGGGAAGTTCGAATATAAAATACGTAAATAATTATAAAGCTGATTTTCAATGTCTTATAAATTATACATCCACAATATAATAATTTATAACTTCAATGATAAAAACCAAAACTAAGGGAAAAAAACATGAGATGATGAATAGAAGAAAATCATTTTTATATATTTTCTCCTCTGTCCTATTTCTCTTCTTCCTCAGATTTAGCTGCTCACTCTCTGCCAGCAAAGACCCGAATTCTGAACCTATACTCAAAACAGAAATCCCAACACCACTATTTTTATGGGTTTTTTTTTTTATTTGAAAGAGTGAGAGAGAAAAAGCTTAGATGAAATGAAGTGTTGGGCTTAATTATACAAATCGACACAGAAAAATAAAAATATTTAGCTGGGAATTTACTAAAAAATGTTTACTGTCTTTAGAACATCTTTGTAACAAGAGTTAATGGTTTAAATTATTTTTATCAGATTGAAAACAATAAAAACCAGTACATAAAAAGCATGACAAACTAAAACAGAAACAGAGTTTCATGAGTTAAAAGAATGAAGATGTGTGGAGGAGTTTTAAAGCAGTCATTGAAATGTCCCTGTCTCATCTAAGCTTTGGACCTCAGTAAATCCTGGAGTAGCAGCTCAACTGACCTGAGGCAATGAGCTCCCACAGAGGCAACACTTTTGATGGGATTGACAGTGCCACTTGCAGGCTTTGTGTCTCCAATCAGCACGGCAGATAGCATGGCTAGTTTAGATGACAGTAGGGTCCAGCAAAGGCACAGAGGACACTTTTAAAAAAACAAATATACAGCCTATATGCTTTTAAAGTATTTTCCCATTGATAAGCTTTCCTATATGTTCATGGTTTACAACATAAACTGCTCCAATCTACTAAAGTTCAATAGGAAACACAAGACCTGATGAGGATTCTTAATGTTTACAAGGCGTCATTTTTACCTTAAACTCCATCGTGTTTCAAAGCACAGTTATTACTGTTAAACGGTTACCTGTTAGAGCTACTACCAAACTGTAACATAAAAAGAAATCCTTTTAAGCTGTATCAAAAGAAGACCTTGTAAAAGAACTGGAGTTTATTATTATCTGAAAAGATATACTGTGTAAAATAATCACAGTTGCACAGCTTATAGATATTAAAGTCAAGCTAAGCCATTATGAGTGTGTTTTAAAGGCCATGAAGCATTTTATAATTTCTCTGTGGAGAGTTGGCCTCACTATAAGGACTAAAATGAATTTAGA
>JBAMIG010000016.1:3872527-3898470 GCA_037177335.1 Kiunga ballochi | reverse complement strand
GAGAGAGAGAGAGAGAGAGAGAGAGAGAGAAAATTAATGTTTAAATACAATTAAAAGGAAAAATAAATAATATGTTTAAGTCTTAATATAGCCCTATTCCTTTTTAAACAAGCTTTACCATTTTTCAGTCTCTCTAATTAGAGTTTTACAGGCATATGCACCCTTACACACACACACACAGACACACAAACAGTCTGCACTTCAACAGCCCAGCAGTCTGTGTTGAGTATTCAGTTCTGGTCAGAAATTTCCAGAAGAAAGTTTGCCAGCTCTCAATTATAAATGAAGGGAAAAGAAAAAAGCAGGAAACCTAGAGTGGATACAAATTCTGTGGATGTTATCGTTGAGAGTTTCCTTGACCCAGAAGCCCAATCAAAGGAAGTGCATGAAAATTATTAGTTCAAATACAGTGGTTGTACATTTTCTGACATCTAAATAGTTTTTTTCTTTTGCTGTCATTGATCTGTTTTCATGTTACATAACATGTGTTTATGTGATTTTTATAAGAAAGGATGCCGGTGACAAAAAAGATAACATTCCTAGACGTCCAACCCCACTGTAAGCAAACTAATTTCCTTCACCAGCCCATAATGTTAAAAACGTTCGCCAAAGAATCCAGATGGGGTGAAAGTAGCAAAGATGCTACAAAGTTTGCTGCGATAAGCAGGGCAGTTACACCTCTTCCTTACAATATGATCCATTAAAAACACTCTTCTGAAGAAAAAGACAGAAAAAGCAGCTTCCAAATAGAGAGTTAGGAAGTTTGATGGGAGGTTCCTAAAGGCTGTCACCCAAAAGCTGTCAACCATGGGAAAAATGAAAAGAAAAGATAAAAGCACTATGATCTGACATGAAAAGGCATTTGCAGTAAGTTGTAACTGCTAAATACAGGCGGGTAGAACATGAAAGGCTCAAAGGTAGACTGCAAAGCCTTCGGGAAAAAATCAAAAACCCTCAGACTCTCACCTCGCAACATCTTTATTGTTCTGGCATTGTTCTTCCCTCTTGTATTTTGTTTTAAGCCATCAGGTACAGTATTTGTCCACATGTTCACGTATTTTGAATTGATCATGGAATATATAAAAAGTAGAGCAACTATCGCAATCAATTATTAAATATTTTTAACTTTTTAAAAACTTTTTTTAAACTAATTTCTTTGGGCACCACACAAGGAAGAAGATTAATTTAAATACTTTACAAGCTACTAAATTAAATAATTAATGTTTTCTTTGATTCATAAAAAAACACATAAAAATAAGATATGTCTTTTTTTTAGAAAACATTCTGTTCAATTTGATCAAAGTGAATTTAGCTCTTAATCAAAGTTAATTAAATATGTAGATGCTATGGATTTAGTTTAGCTGGTTTAGAAAACAGACTCTTCTGTTGAGGCCCGTTTTGTCTCCATCAAGGGCTTTGAAGCATGGTTTCTCACTAGCCAGGTAAAACCGATGTCCGTCCATTCATTATCCACCACTTATTCTCTGACAGGTCACCAGTCCATCACAGGGCCAACACACAGACAAACAACCATACACACTCACACCCCTATAGGCAATTTAGAGTCTCCATTCAGTCCCAAGGCAGTTCTTGTCTACCAGCTGAAATTTTCTGAAAACCCAAAGCATATTTCTAAGAAATATTCCTAACGACTATATCTTTCCAGGGTTGGGTTATACATGTCATTTCCACTTGTCTACACTGCAAAGTTCAGTAATATCTGTTATTACATTAATTGGCTGCAAAAAATACTTGCATGATGAAGCCAAAACGTTTGATACTGGATGCCATTGCTTCCGGTCAGTGCACAGCAATGGGACTCTGAAATAGTGAAAAGGTCAGTTTGCTGGTAATGGGCTCACCTGACAGGGGCAATGTTGCTTTATGCCCATCCAACCTACTCAATGAGGGGAAAATGGCTGGCTCCTCCAGAATAGTGACAGGCAACATTTGTGCTGTTGAAATTTTTCCTTCACTTGTAGATGTGCACACAGGGGCTTGTGAGGCGACATAAGAAAGTTTAACAAAGTTCGAGTTTTATCACATGGTACTACAATCGATCAGGAAGAGTTTCTTTGACTGATGAAGTAGACATGAATTTTTCTGCCTTATGATCTGATGGGATGTTTCATTGTTTTTAAAATAGGATGAACCAAGCGTCTATTTTCCCAAAGAATTAACTTGTTTAAAACCAATTTATCATTCTTTATGCTTTATCTGTCACCAATCAAACTTTTTAAAGGCAAGTGATCTGAGAGCGTGATGCGCAACACTGCAGCTGTTTGACACATCCCATGCGTTGGGTTTCATGTTGATGTTGATTTATTCCTCTTTTGTCGCGCCCCCATGTGTCGAACACTAAATCTGTTCGCCTGTGCCAAACAACAGTTTACCAGTAACCAGGAAAGAGTCTCTGTCACAGTGCAAGAAGAAGGAATTATTATTTAAAAAATGATAAGTGCAAACTAAGTCCTAGAGTTGCTCTTCAAAACTGTTCCTCTGTGTGTTTACATCTGACCTCGTGTTCATGCTTTGATTCGGACGAGTGCCTCTAGCAATATTGCACCATGCATATGCAACACGTTACCTCATGTCAACGTGTGTCACCTACGTGCCAGACAATATGCCAGGAATGCAATGGCACAATATTATGTACGCGGACGAGTCCCCAGCTGCAGATATATCCCAGCCAATAGGATGCTAATCTGTCTTTGTGTCAGTCCAGAGATTTAATGTATTTTAATCTCATTTGTATTTGTGCTTTGTAGCTCGTATCTAATGCTGTTTTTTAGAAGTATGTATTTTTGCATCATGAGCCGATGACAGTTTTTCACTTCAGTGGTAAAAAAGATTTAATTCTTTTGACTTCTTTACTCAACTTTCATCAAATAACTTAGAATAAAAACACCAGATTCTTTGGGATCAGCACAAAGTCAGCGTGTATTGGCTGCTATATTCTCAGAACACGCTATGATGTTTATTCTATATGACTCGTGTCAAGAGAAGTTAAAGCTTCCCTGACTCTGAGAAAGAGAAAAATCCAAAGGGGAAAAAAAAAAGAAAAAGCTGTGGGTCTCATCGATTCTTATAAATGTCAGTACATTGCCACAACTCCAACATTTGATTAGATGTCCGTTGGAAGTATCAACAGTTTTTTGAGTATTTTTCATTCCCCTGTATGGAAAAAGAAATACATACATGGAATAAGCATGATTCCTAGCTGGCTATAGCTTTTGGGTCACTGATGTTCTGCCAGAAGAGCGGTCAATTAACTGGATGTTGGTGGATCAAGTCCTGACTTCTCCTGGTTAATTGCCGCACTATCCTTTAAGAGGACCATGAACCCCATATTGCCTTCAGCGTGTCCATCAGGAAATGATTGTTGACCATCCATCTTTAATTTTTTATACCACATAGCCTACTTCAGTCACAGCCTTGCTGGGCCCAATTTCAGCAATTAACAAGCAAAAGGCAGGGTACACCCTGAATATGTCGCCATTCCATCACAGGGACCAAATGTTATGTCGCAGTTACATAAAAATCACTTAGCTTAGAAATTATAGAAGCTTTCTTTGATATGTGAATGTGGCATGTTGTATTAAAGCACTTTGTCTTCTTACACAAGACCAGGAAAAACCACTACATAAATATAGTCCATTTTGTAGATTTATTGAAATATCAGTCTCATTTGTGGTTTTAATGAAAGTGTCATTCTTCACATAATCAAATGACTGGCTCTGAATACCACTTCGCCATAATGATAATTATCAGAGCAGCTCATCATAAAACAGTGGACAGAATAAGGGAAAGATGAATTATTATTTTTTTTGGCAAAGCATTTAGAAGTGTGCTGTATTTTTAGTAGGTTACTGCTACAAACTTGTTGTCTTGATATTCATCTTGCAGAAAATGTTGTTTTTTTTCTTCTTCAAAGAAATTATCCTGATCTGAGAGAAATCAAACAGAAGTCATTAATCACTATTTGTGAATACTTTAAAGACATGATTTGTGACACATGCAGGTACTCCTTGTGTTGTGACTTAATATCTAAAATTCTTGCATTTGTGGAGCTTTTATAACTTTAGAGAAGTGAGATCTGATCTCTTTAATCCATTGTATCATTAGGGAAACATTTTTCTCACTTTATATATAAATTTTAACCCTGCTTTCCTCTATTAAAAAATCAAAGATTTGAAACCCCCCACCACCACCCTCATCACGAGATAACCTAAACATGGCTTTACTTGGGTTTTTTTAAAGGCCAGTTAAATACATGTTGACCCTTTTCTGAACAGTAGGTCACAGATGCAGAAGCTGTATCATTTAAAGTTAACTTTGCAACAACTGTTACTTAAAGAGTCTGAGGGCAAATCCAAAGAGAAGGTCCAAACATGGTGAAAGACATTGATTTAGTCTTCAGCAAATGCGATATCCAGGCTAATTTTGCTTAATAATATCTCAAAGCAAATACACATATTTCAGATAACATAACCCACAGGAAGAAAGGGAAAAAAATGTTTTCCTTAAGCTTATTTCTGATTGCATCACAGCAAACTTTGTGTGTGTAAGGCAGGTCATATTTACAAGCAGGAACCTATTCAACAATGTGTCAAGACTGCAGAAGTATGGGAGTTCATCAGTCCCACACTCTACTCATGCATTAAAAAACTGAGAACAGCACTCACTTAAGGCATGCTTACACCAGCTGCTGCCAGTCACACTTGTTGTAGTGTTGTTGATCATTGTCTCTGTCCTACCAGCAACCTTCACCGGAGTGATAACTTGCTGCACCAGCAGTCAAAGCTGCCTTGATCGCCAGTCACGCTCAGGATTGTTAGTCTGTACAGCGGTATCACACACGAAACCTCCACATTTATTCTTGTTGCAAATATTCAGTCGTGCTTTCCTCAGTTGCGTTAAAGTGAGGAGTCTCGGGAGTCGGATGTATCGGCTGACGGCTTTGGTGATGTGCTGCAAGTGTAGTCAGAATTGTTCTCACTCTTGCTGCCTTCAGCATCATTCTTACCAGAGACAATACTTACCTCAGCCCCAGTCAGTCATGCTCACTGGAGTGCTGCCTGAGCAGCTGGCACTGTACCGTGCATGAGACCAAGCTCAGCTGAAGTTACATTTGCTGGAGGCATCCTCACAGCTGCCATCATTCACATTAAGTGGGATCCTACTGGCCACACACACACACACACACACACAACATAAACTTGGTAAATTTTTCACCCACAGATACCCAAAACTGCAGCTTTGTTTGGAAGCCACTGGAGGAAAAACTTAATTTTATCTGAAGTGAAATGATCTGGGTTATTAGAAAAGTTGTGGATTTATTTGTGTACATCTGTTGTTTTCCCTTGAAACACTTGTGGATCACATTTAAATATACCTACTGTCAGTATAGTGTGGCAAGTGAAACAGGTAGGTGTCCAGATTATTGACATCCATATTTGCAGAACCAGTTCCATTTTTTTAAATGCAGTGGTAAACTCTTGCCATTAAATTAAATATTTCTTGGCAATCAGATACACTCAGGGGAGCAACAGCATGAGTAATATATCTCCCTGCATCATAAAGAAAATGTCTGGCCTTATCCTTGCAGATCCACCGCCCACCTATCTGGCTAAATGAAAAATGTGTCATTGATCTACATTCATAGAACACCATTCAGTGCAGAACAGTCTAAAATAATAGATACCAGCTCTTCAAATTTATCAGAGACTGTTCAGTCTTTGATAAAAAAAAGTTGAATTTATTAAATTTTTATTACTGCAAAGATTTATATTATTCATCTAAGAAAATGGATTAAAGAAATGTAGAACGTTCTATTGCTGCTGGTGTGTTTGGTTTTCATTTATTGCACCATGTCTGCACCTGTAACAGGTTTGGTAGGACAGATCTCTCTAAATACATAAATAAATAAACCAAATAGAATTCTAGAAATCTTTTTGAAATACAGTGTATTTTCTCCATTATGTCAGTAACACTTAAAAAGTCCAGTTTGAGCCTGACTGAAGAAGCAACAGATCAGATCCAATTATTTCCAGATATGAAACAAGCTTGTTGCTTTCGCAACCATCCTCATTCATCACGAAAGACGTGCCGTGTATGTTTTATTGTTATATGAGGCATCCTTGAACCCTCGCAGTATATCCTTGTTTAGATAGGATGCAAAAACAAGAAGCCATATTTAACACAATTTTCGACTAAGTGGCAAAGATAAGCCGATTGAGCTTCAAGGTGAACTACAGCATGGGTGTTTGATTTATGGCTTAAATTATTCTGTTGGGCCAGTCTAATGTATGTGTTGAATTCAGCTTTGCTTTGTATGGCTATTACCACAGAGTGAAACCTTGCATTCCAATTACAGTTAGGCTATATAGCTGTCATTCATGTTAGTAATGCCCGTTGCTTCTACTTGCACCGAGCCATGAACCTTCCTATAAATACTTTGCTTGTTAGTATGATCAATGACTTTTGATCAAGCCACTTGAAAGCTTCAGTCTCATGTAGTAAGGACCACCTGATTTAGAGTAAATAGAAATGAGCAGAAACTAAATATAAATACTGGATTTCTTTTATAGGTTAGCGTACACATTGAGATGTCTGTGAATATGGGATTTATAACTATAAAACCCATCTAAATTCAACTTCATTCATCCATTCAGTCACTTTACTATAGTTATACTATATTATAGTTATAACATTTTTAAATTAATATAATTACCTGCTTGATAACAACTGTGTGCTCTGTCCTCTGATTATAGGTTCTGACATTAAATTAAAACATGTTAATCTTTTAAATTTACAATGTCAGCAAAATTGTTTATTAAAATCAGATATGAGAATTAAAAGTGATAAAAATAGCAGTGAAATGAATTTCAGTAAAAGGCAAATTGAAACATGATCATTTATTTCATTCAAAACTGAAAAGCTGTAGTGATATGATGCAACAGCCCTGAGTTACACATTTATTTCCAGTGTTGTATCCATCATTAATCATTCAAAATCTTGAATTTAGTATTTATAGTTATCAATTTTTTATACCTACGCTTTAAGGAAAAAAAAGCACTAGTTGAGAAATATATGCTCTATACTGTCTGCAGAACTGCAGGAATCCCAGTCTTTTAGTATCAACACAGGCCCTTATACGAAAAGGTTGAGATACTGTGCAAAATATGAAACCCAAGCAAGGTCGTACTCTTTGACTTTCTGGTGATGAAAAGGAAATTTCAATTGATATTTAAAGTCATTTTCCCTTATGGATTCTAGACGACACGCACAAGGTTTAATGCCAGAGTCCAATAGTGGTTGAGACGTTCTAGTCTGGAGTGAATCAGTAAATCAACTGACAGATTGACACCGCCATCCCTGAGACCTTGCTGCTAGCCCGGCAGTAAAATCATGCAGACACCTGACATGTTCCTGCACAAACCACTTTTGTTGCAGTGCCTTAAAAAAGTGTTGTATATCAAGCTTTTGATTTATGGTCATGGCATAAGCTTCCCAGTGCAAAAGAAAACAGTCCAACTCGTGCTCTTACACATGTTTGTCTTAAATTGCTGTGGAACAATAAGACTCAATAACAAAACAAACCTCAACAGATGTTTGCAAAGTCTCCTTTATTTTGCCTCTATATATTATCTGGCCATCTTTTAATTGACTATTACAGAAAAATATTTATGCTTATACATATTTTATAACAATGATAGGAATGATTAAGCCTTAATTGGAACGCTTAATAGAGCAACAGTGAAATTGTGTTTACGTCTTGCATTGTGGTGCAGAATAATTTGAGCTTTTTTAATATAATGAGGGTGCCATTCAACCTATCACCGATTGTTAAAGCTCATCTATTGATTGTGTAATAAGAAGCTCAGAGAGTCCTCTGACTAGATGAACTATCTTCTATACAGTATATTAAAGAAATGGCTCATTAGTGAGATATAGGTTTCATGGCAGCTTGAAGGAGAAGCTGGATAAGTGTTTTACGTAATGCCTGAAAACTGACATGGTAGGGGTGGTTCAACTGATAGGAAAAGAAACTAGACAGTGTGAAAGTTTAAATAGCTGCTGTTGCTTCTGGGCTCATTTTTAAATGTCTTATTAGCAATACACTTTATAGGACAGAAAAATATGAGCAGGACTGGGAGTTACTGTACAAAGGGATTCTGTGTTCATGGCTTATTGCTTTCTGGCTCAAAGCCTTTGTTCCTTTGAGAGAAAAACTGAATGGAACAGTGACTCAGCATCAATCACTTCTTCCTCAGTTGATTGATGGATTTACTCTTGATAAATGACAATTCGTCCAAGTAGATAATGTCACTGTGAGTTTTAAAGTTTTGTTATAACTGTTGGAGTGACAGCAGTTAGTGGCACTCTTGGTGTTGTTTGGTAGTTTCCATGCTGACTGCTTTTAGACGTGTTAAGGACAGGTTTTCCTATCTATTTTACATTTTAAGCTACTCAGGGGAAAAATTCTCCTAAAACTTCTGCACAACAAAATAGTGAAATCCTGTCACCAGCAGGATGCTGAAGAAAATCAATCAAATGAGCAGTCAGCAGTGTTATCATAAAACAATTACTGCCATGTAAACAAGTGGAACATGCTGTTACATAAATAATACAAGCACCCCAGGGCCAATAGTGGGGTGCATTATTACCTGAAATGTCACTCCTCAGGTGATCATTCACACTACTGGCTTGATTCAGACATCACATGAAGGGATATGGCAATTTTTCCACTGATTTTAGGTTGCAGCCCTCACTGTTCATTTGTACTGACCTGCTCAAGGTCCCTGAAAATAATGTTTTATCTCATCCTGTTGCGGGTCTGCCCTGTGTCACTTTATCTCAATTCATATGTCCTTTCTCCAGTGACAAAGGCAATGCATGCTGCAGCTTTCACATGCTTTGCTAGGCCATGCTCATTTGTATTCCCATAGTATGACAGCAGTATCTGTGCTGACCAGCAAAGAGCTGAGCAGTTTGAACGTCACTGTAAAGTGATTGGAGAAACATGTCTCACCATGTTCAGCCTTCATTTGCACTACAGAATCAATACAGCTTAGGAGTCTGGTTTCATCATCCATCGCTTACATTTAACTAAAATCTTGAATTTGTGTTCTCAAGTGAATCCTCCTCTGCCGCACTGACTGATAATGAAGTGCTAAAGCATACTGCGAGGAAGTCTTTATGGAAGGAACAGCAGAAATGTACACAGTCACAGATGTTAACAGCCAACTTCAGACTGCCACCCGGATAAAAGGGGGGAATCTGTTTTAAATGTTGCAGAAAAAGAAAAGCAGCATAATAAAAACGTTACATGAAAACATGGTTTGTGGTTTGCACATCACAGGCTCTGATTCAAGTCTCTCCAGGCTAATAGAATTCTGCCATTAGTGCCGCGCCATTATACCAAGCCAGGCTGCACTGGAAACTCCTCGTCTCTCTTCCCAATCCCTTCACTCTGGTGCCCACTTCTTCTCTCTGTCAGCCAGTTTGAATCCTACTGAGTGCAGACTTTCTTCCAACTGTAATCATAATCCATTGTGGAGGAGAGGTTGTTGCACTCTTTACTGAGATATTCATTTCCCAGTCTGCCCATGCAATGCCATCAGCTTTGAGGAAATCTTGGCCTGAGCCGTTACACAAATGTTCTGTTTGACATCTGTTTTCCTGTTTAAGACCTCATTTGCACTAGTGACGCATAGAAAGGCCATTTTCTGTCAGAATAAGCCTTGTGTCTGTTGTTTCTGTTAGTTTGAAACAGTGAAAGTGAGTTTTTAATGTAAAAAGCATATATAAATGAGTCTTTTTTTTCATATTTATGAACATGAAAATTCCTGCAGATCATTTTAAAAGATATTTGGAAAATTTTAATTGAAATTTTAATTGAAATTACAAAGCATACCATGCAAAATTAGAAGAATCTGGCATGTAAATATATCTAATCAAGACATCAGACTCATATTAGTGCAGCATTTATATTATTTTTTAACCTATCATTATCACCCTTTGGGTAATTAGTAAAATCTTTTGTTTGCCTCTTAGCCCTTAATTGCATTGTGTGTGTTTGCACCACTGCTGCTGATGCCATTGATAGTTTTTTCTGCTTAAATAACAATTCCTTGACACATTTTGTTTCTCTGTACAGATTTTCTCCAGTCACATGTCTGGTATTTGCATCCACAGCAAAAGCAGAAAAGAAGACTTGTGCATTCCTCACATGCACGCTGTATAGTTTGCTTCTATGATGTGGGATGCTCTTTTCTGATATGCAAAAATAGAGTTGCATAAACTAAGCCATTTAAAAGCTTAAAAAAGTGCATAGTATCATGAATGAAAGTCACAGGCTGCATCATTCAGACATTGAGCTGTAAACGCTTAAATAAGGCCTGAGATGAAACACCTGTGCAGGTGGTGGGTGTTAGAGAAGGTATTACTTTTATCAAGGAATGCTTGATGAACTACGACACATTTTACCCATAAGGTAAACACCTTGTTCCAGCTGCTTTCCAGTGTTTTTTGTGTTTGTTTTTTTTAACTGACTTCCTTAAATTTCACACACATCAGTCATTTATTAACTGTAACACCACATTCATTTAAACTACTATTCTGCTATCTTCCTAATTCTGTTCCTGCAACAACAATATCCCTGTTACAGTCTCTTCACTAACATGTAAATGCAGCATTATATTTAGACATTTGAGATGTTTTCACAACTGGAATTACTTAAAAAATAATAATTGTGACATGCAAATGATGTAAAATCTTATTTCAATTAAGATACCCTGGGTTATTTTTCCAGCATTGTGTTAAATCACAGTAGGTTTATTAAAATTTTTCTACTTTGCAACTTTAATAATGAATAGAAAATATTGCAAGTTTAACAATATATGCAGAGATTTAGCTAATTATGCTCCCTCTGTGCAAATATACTTAAATAGGAAGGTTTTATAGATCTTACCTGTTTGCAACTTGACTGATGAGAAGTGTTAATACCTAGAAGTATTTCATTAGCATTAACAAAATTGGCAGACTGACAAGTTTACTCTGCCTGTTCTTTTTTTTTACCTATAAACAAGGAGGTAAAAATGAGTTAAAACATATCACAAAGTCAAGAGATTCACCTTATGCGAGGTGACATACTAATGGGCTTTAAAACTACATTACCAGCAAGTACTTAAGGGAACTTGGTCCTCTCTGCTGTTACTCTTGTTGAGAAAAAACTGAATGAGCTGAAAGCTCTGCCTAAACTTTTATATGGTTACATCTTCTGTCATTTTCCTATTTCATGAAACCTAGATAATATCACTGCATTTCCAGTTTGCTTTTTTTAATTTCAAAGAGTTTCTTCTGATCAAATCAACTTCAGCTGTGAACATGGTTTTACTTTTAACCACAGTCGTGTTTAATAAATCATATTTATCCCACAAAAAAGTTTCTGTAAATATAATTCTTGGCAATGTATCAACTTGTTTATTTTAAATTGACAACACAATGTGTTGACATTAATGTACATGCCAAAAGTATAATGGAATCACATTTTTCTCGTTTACACGTCACCTAATCTTCCATACCGTGTCATATGTCCAGTCCATAAGTAAAGATCCTGTGGTATGGGTGGATGAAGGAGGACACAGAAATCTTTTACAAATAATTAAAGAGAACATAAATACTTAAATAAAGCACACAACAGAATGTGGAGTTTTACAACAAACTGGAGAGGAAAATAAGGACCTCAAAAATATGCAGTAAGCCCTTTTTCCAGCGAGTGCAAAAGCCCTGCCTGAAACAGTGCTACCTGGTTATCTGGCTACCTGGCATAAACTCAATTTGAGTTATGGCTTATCCACTACACACCATTCAATGGGAACACCTACAAATTGCAGTTGTCTATTGTCTAATTTGTAGGAATATTACTTATATTTTGCAATATACCAAAATAGAAACCCAGGTAGAGACTACTTTATTTCTAGGAATCCCACATCTGAGTACAAATAGTCACTTATTCTCACGTTCAATTCTGGGATCATGCTATCCATCATCTATGTGCCACTACTTACCCAGATTATGTTAAACGAGGAGATCATTCCAGGGAATTTGATCCTTTACAAGCACTCATTAAGTGCTTCAAAGTGTTTGTTAAATAAAAATAAATACAAATTTGTCTTTGGAGATAAGTTTTAGTCTAATTATAAAGAAGCACAACCCAAGCCAGAAATCGTGGCATCACTTTGGACACAGTCCTGAATTTCACCAGCTGCAAAGTTACTGATAATTATTGGAAATTATCGGAAATTAAAGTGTTAATGGATTCATGTGTTAGAGTGAGTTAGAAAAGCAGGTTCAAATTCAAATATTTTATCACTTCACTTTTTAATTTTGATTAAAAGATAAAACAGATGGAGCTGCTTTGGAACATGTCTGCTAGTATGATGCTTAGACCAGAACAGGGAGGTCGATCACTCCACTGAAGCTTCCACTCTACAAAGCATCCAAATTTATCTAGAAGTATGAGACATGCTCGCTGCATGAGACAACACCAGCGGGCAAGAAGACAAAAAGGTACTGAACTGGGCACCCACCACCTTTCCGTTAATATCCCACCCCGATGCTGCAGATCCAACACTCCTAGGACCCACCAGAGCCTGCCCTGTCCACAGGTCTATGAGACAATGCCCCAGCAGCACCCAGGTAACAGTGCATCCTGTGCATTCCCCCAAACTTTCCTCCAGAACATGAGCTGTTAGCAGCATTAGACACACCACTTTCCCTCAGATCTTCAAGCAAGAGTAGCCGTACCAACATCTACAGTATGCAGCAACCAAAGGACCTGTCTGGCCCCAGAGGGGACAGGGAATCGTGAAAGAGGAGACTTGGACTGTGTCTTTCTCTTTGTCTGATTCCATTTTCACTGTGCATTTTGTTGTATTGCATTTAATGCTCTGAATAGAACGCTTTGTTGACTGTCTTTATATCCATAAAACTTGCTTTGTGTGCAGATGTAAATGTGCAGTCTGGTGCAGATACTGCTTTCTGCTAAGTTTTGCACTAAAAAGATTTGTCAAGTAATTCCACTTTAAATTCAAAAGAGATAAAGTCTGATTAGCTTTCATTAAACTGGACCATCAGGCCATTTTATCCTAGAGTTTATTGCTCCTTTCAGCACCTCTGAACAACTTACTTTAAAGATTAGTGGACCCAGAATTGGCACAGCGAGTTGGAAGTGACAGACTGCTGCATTTCCCCTGCTTCACAAACAGCAACAAGGGGTTATTCTCATACAGCACCATGCTCATAATGGATTCATTTTACTCTCATTACATGTCTGTAAGGAGCAAATATAAATCCTGACAAATTATCACTGGTGCAACATGATCATGAAGGGACCCAGCAGAGGCCTGGCAGGCCGATGGATTGATCATTTGGTAATGATAGATACTGATGCTCATAAAATTGCACCTGCCCACGGTCCCATAACAGAGAGAAAAATGTCCTCCACACTGATAAAATGATGCACCTGTGAACCCCACTGTCAGATTTACTCACTGACATACTCCTTTATCGGTTTCACCCATTTGTTTCTCTCTTTATTTATCTATGGAGTGGATTAAAGCCATTGTTTGTTATTCATTAACTTCTATTAGTATAAAAATGAGCATAAATACACACCCAAATTGTTCCCATAATCTGTTCTGTTACAATTAGTTTCATTATAACAGGCAAAGAAGCTGGATGAGACATTTTTTTCTAATTTTTTTGTAGAAATGGCTGGCGCTGTGAAACACCCTTTGTAAAGGCATATGTCCCACCTCAATTCGCGAGTTGGCACTCAGTCCATGACCATCTCATCAAACCAAATGAGACAAGATTTGGGGCTATTTTTAGTTAACAGCCACTTGGATTACGTGGCTAAAGAGCTGTGTCCTAAATTCAACAATTACTGCAGCTGACACTTTTCTGGCTGATGTGGGTGTTTCATTTAGAGAAGATGGGTTGTTCCGTCACATACTGGACGCTGTAGGATGTAGATTGTATCAGATCATCTGAAATATGTCACATGAAAGCTTGATTTTTTTTTTCTCATTACAAATATGAATCAATATAATTCAGCAAACTTGGATAAAACATACATTGTTCTCTAAATCTCTGTTTGTAGCTTTTCAGTTGAGATCTTGCACGAAATTTGCATTAAAGGCCGTCACAGTTTTTAATTCAATGTGATAACATCACTCATTACATATTCCTTTCCTGCAGAAAAAAGTAAAACCATGGGTAAAAAAAACTGACAGCCGAATTGAAAACAAATGTTGGAGTAGGAATTGGAGCACGCTTTATGTCTACTGTCACCTCAGGCAAGCTATTTTTAATTTGCCAACAAAAGCGGCGTGCCCCCACCCTTTCCTATTCTCTGTTTCAAGCACAATCAGAACCCCATAGACTGCTGAGAATCACATTTGCATGACAGGTATTGGTAAATCAGGTGCAGAACTGTGTACAGTGGTTGGCAGTCTGTCTTTTAATGCTTCTTTTTACCGAAAGGGTTTGTCAACACTCAGTCATAGTGCTGTGTAGTGTGTCTTCAAGATGATTTTTTTACAGTGGCTCTAATTGCAGCCTGTTGAAAAATCAGGAAGTAAATCAACAGAACAGAAATTCTATAGGACATGTAAGAATATTGATCTTGTGAGCTGTCTAATGAAATCAATTAGATTTTCTCTCTTTTTTTTTTCTTTTGTTCAGCTCACAGAAACATCATATCAGACCATCATCAAACCCTGTTGGCCTGTAGAGAGTTGCTTATATAAAAGCCATTAGTCTAAGATATTGGTGTGTTTTTTGTTCTGTCTGTAAAAATTGAAACTGAGATTAGTCAACCTTGTTGTTTATGCGTCATCTCCTTTTAGATATTCAACACTGGAATTGTCTTGTATCTGTGTTTATCCTAGTTTTTACCACCATTAGTGTTACGACTAAAGCTAAGAGCAAAATGGAGTTTGGGTATTTTTAAATGATTTATTCACTCTGGTCATTTAGGCCTTAAAAATGGCCCGTATGTAATGATACTGACAAAGTGAGGCACTTTAATGGGTGGCAATATGTTTCAGGAAATTAGCTATGTAATTTTCAAACTGGCATTACAGGATAGAGGGAATGATTTCTCACACACCAGAGGGATCCTTGCTATTTTTAAAGAGAACATAAAAGGATTAACCAGATGAGCAAAAACAGACTTTTCTGAATATACAGAAAGAATAAATGGTTTAAAAAACACAAAAAAAGATAGATTGGAAATCATATGTTATATAAAATCACAAAGATCACAAAGCTTTATATTTATCAGGGTTTGTGAGTGAAAAGAAAATTAGTGGGATATGAAACAATCTGGGACTTGATTCATCCAATACTGAAAATGCTACAAATCTGCAGTAATGTCCTGTTTGGGAAGGCTGTGGTGCATTTAGTAGAGTGGGTCATTTTCTAACCAGCAAGTTAGTGGTTCAAATCCCGGGTCTGGTAGTCCACATGTCAAAGTGCCTTTGAGCAAGACCCCCAGTTGCTCCCGGTGCTGCGTAACCGGTGTGTGAGTGTTTGTGTGAGCGTGTGGGGGGATGGCCGAATAGTTAAAGTGCTTTGAGTGGATAGATATGTAGAAAAGCACAACTATACAACTGCAAGACCATTTAAGTCATCTCAATTAATCTGCTTATGTTTGCTGTTTCTCTGGTAATGTTGCACAACTAACCCAGACTGGGGTAAATGATGACAAATAAGATATTTTTATTTTAGTTTAGAGATATGATGAGTGGAAGATAAACAACAAGAATACTTGTGTTATGTTGCCATTTTTGACGTTTTATTCTATTTTCTTGACTTTTGTATGTATGTGTGGATGTGTGTGTTTGTGAAATGCCGCCTACTTTGGCCTTGAGATTTTCCAAGCTTGATTTCTGTCTCATTTTTGCAGTTTGATTGAATGGGATGCAGTCAGAGCTGTTTAAAGTGACACAGATGAAGAAGTAAAAAGATGGTGCAAATGCAGTGTGTGTGTGTGTCTGTGTCTGTGTGTGTGTCTGTCAATGCTCACTTGATTTGTTCATTAGAAGAAGCGATCTTGATTGTAATGATGCTGGGCAGTTGCCATTAGTTATAAAACAATTACTGTTGAACTCTCCTGGACAACTCTCACAATGAGAGAATATTGCAAACTGGAGGTCTCCCAGCAATGACTCATTTCTACATTGTTTTGCTAGTTGAAATAATTATTGAGGCTTCCTGTGTGGGGTTTGCATGTTTCTTTTTTAAAAAAATCTCTCTTTTTTGTGGGTTTTTTTTTTTCAACGTTCGCATCTTTGCCCCTGCATCGCAGTATTGAACCTGTATTAGCAACCTCTGAAATATTTTAACACAAGACATCCCATATTCCTGTTTGAGAAAGTGTTTTATTCTTTTCATACAAAGTTTAAATAAATAAACAGCAAAAAATCTCACAAATGCCTGGATGTAAGTAAAGAGCAGCTGCTTTGTGCGTCTCCATTTGTGTGTCTTCACACATTGCTGGTACATTGGTCACTTGGCTTATCTTCCATGTTTTGGGCTTCATTTAATATCAGGTTTATACGTTTCCGAGCTTATTTATTTTTAATAAAAGGTCATTTAATCTTTCATTAAATTTCTTAGTAGCTATTTCCTTGTGGTGATTATTAATAATTAATGATTAAGAGACAGTAACTATTTGACATCAGTGGGATGGGGATAGATTGACAGAAGAATGTACCTATTCCTTCATTTAATATGATGTTGATGTGTGATTATTTAGCATCTAAGGAATAGCTGAGTGTGTTACCGCTCATGGTTTATGGAAACTCCGGACAAATAACCACAATGAATATATGAATATGTAATGAACTGTGTGTGGATTCAGATTCAGATTTGGTTTGAGGATATTTACTTGAGTTGTTTGATTTGAGAATTTGAGAATGAATTCAGAAGTCAGACACAGATTTAGCCTGATGTCTGTACAAAGAGTTTTTGTAAATCTTCATGTTTGAACATAGTATTCTTTTTAACTCAGTCATTTTCATCACAACCAAAATATGCACCTCGCTTCAAACATTCAGCATCCTAAAGATGCATTCTTTATAAATGTACATCAACAAAGAGCATGTTATAAGGATCTAGTACGAGCAGTGTAAGAAATGTACATGATACTGTTGATATGTGACTGTTAGGCCCACTGAGATGCCCAAAAAAAGCTCGTTTGTTGACCACAAATGTTAACTTAGAGAGACGACAGAAAAATGTAGCTTAAAATGGAGAAGAGCTGTTGTCAGCAAGATACGTTCTTTTGATAAACTTGTAGAAGAAAAGAAGGAAATGGATTGCTGCAGCTATAATCCAGGCTGAGAAATGCAACACTTTGGATTCTTCATGAGAATCATTAATGTACAAAATGTTTGACAAATCCAAGTATGCTATTTAACATCTTTTGCTTATACTGTGTACTCTATAAATGTTTTGTTTTTGCATATGATGGAAAAAAAATGCTTCTTTTAGAATGTGTTTTGTTTGAGGCTTAACAATTCTCCAGACATATAATGTGTTTGCATATGACAGTGGTAAAGATAGTTACCTAACATTTACATGTTGGCCCCAAATGTCAAAGCCAATAAATTTGTTCCAGTTTAGCCTTTCATGTGCAATTCCTATTTATACTTTTTGTCAATAAATTGAGTCACAGAAAACTTTGTTTTTGTTTTGTTTTACCTTTAAATTGATTGTTTTTAACCATTAAGGTGTATAACATTAACACATTTCTGAGCGTTCTGAGCAAACAAATAAAACATGCATTCATGGCATATCTTTTACACAGGCTGATACCTTAAAATGTCATTTTAAAGTTTATCCAGATTTTTTTTTGGTCTTAACCTTATATTTCATTCAACTTGTCTTTTTTTAATTAAGTCTCACAGACAAACAAAGAGACAAACAAAAAGCAATGCTAACAACACTGCCTCTGTTCTTGCCTTGCAAAGAAATGTGATTATTAAGGATAACAGCCCCAGGAAATACTCCAATAAAGCAGCTTGATTATTGTTGATAACAGTTTGAGAGATTCTGATGTGTTGGGGGATGGAAACAGTTGTTTACAGGTTTATGGTGGCTGTCACATCCGTTGTAAATTTAAAAGTGTGTAGTGTATGTCGCTTGCTTACAAAGCAACATATGTAAACAAAGGAATGCTGAACATGAAAAAGCAGAAAATCATGGATAACCAGTAAATGCAGCTTCAACTAGTTTGTACTGTCTGACTAAATTAGTCCTCCTATAACTTAATTTTTATTTTATTTTTTTACACCAGACAGACCCTAGTCTGTATCCTGTGTAATCACATGACTAAACCAACATGATCACATAAATAAAAATCATATTAACCACTAAGAAAAGGTTGATCTATAACTGAAAGTTCAGTGGAGGAACAGAAAAAATAACAACCAATCTTCAGTTTTTTTGGATTTAATGTGCATCATTTTAGTTTGTGAAGCTATAAAATATGTTCATTGTTGACACAATCTCTTTTTACTTCTTCCTTCTTTTCTCCAGGAGCTTCTTCTATCAAAAAATATGGCTGCTTTAGTTTGGAAAGGCAATCCACAGGACTTTGCTTTGTGTGTCCTCCTCCTGCTCCTCAGCCTCCTACCAGAAGCCAGGTATATCTGCATGTACATACCTGTCTATCCGTTTGGTATTTACTGTCACTTTTTCACTGTGCTCACTTTTCCTCCCAGACTGAGTCTGTCCTGTAGATGTGTTTTGTATTATAACTGTAATAATCGGGCTTACTGCTGCAGCTCACAAGATAATCTAACAAACACCATTAGAGGCTAATGTTCTCAGCTGTGACTCTCTGTTTTTCAGATAAAACAACCAGTCTTAAGTCTATAAAAGTGCACTAAAAACACTCTACATGGAATGATCAAGAGCTTTGTTTGTTTTCTGTTGCACTTCCGACACTGCAGGTTTTCCAGACAGTCTTCCTGCAGAACAATGAGACTTTTATCTTTTCAGAAAGGGATTTATAGGGAGTTATATAACCTTGCACTTAAATATGTAAAAAAAAGAAATAAATAAAAAATAAAAAGCAAATAAGCAAATACACACGCACACACACACACATTTATTCAATCTTCAGCACAGGTCCGATTTTTGCTAACATGCAATAAGATGTAATAATGGGTCTGATCTTTATGAAAGAATTAAAGAAATGTGATGGGATTGTTTCTGCTCTAATACTTTTGCTTTTAGGTTTCAGTTATTTATTACTGCACTTACTAATGTTTTCACGCTGCTTTTGTAATTTATATTTATTATTCAACATGCTCCTGTTTTTTTTTTTACCTGTGTAACTCCCTTGATGCAGTTCAGGTGCCAACAGTTGTAAGTGTTTCTGTGGTGGCAAATGTATCCTTTACCTGATAGTCTCAAGCAGACAAGATTGATATTTGTTACAGAAGACGACTCCTTTGTACTAAACATAAGCCATCTTTTGTGTTTTCCACACCTGATGTTCAAACACTTAGAGCAGCCCAACATATTGCGTATGGCTCATTCTGGAGCCAAAACTCTTTAACTTCGAGTTTCAGGTGGTGTTTATATGCACTTTGCATCCCAGTATGTCCTCCTCAGGCTGAAAAATGCTTGTTTTAAAATACTTGCATGTCTGTTAATGATGGGTAATCCACATTTGTTGTGTTAGTTTGGTGCATTTAATCACTGCATCTCTGTAGAAATAAATACCATGCAAAATGTAATATGGATCAGACCAGCAGTAGCTCAGACATCCTCTAACTTTGATTTACTGGTCTCAATTTCCATCTACAATGCTCCAAGTGAAGTGATTCCTGCTTTAATCTATTTATTCACACTTTTATCTTGTTTTTGGAATTGGGTTCATACCACTGACTAATACAGGAAAGACAATATATTACTACTTATGAGAACTTTACACAGTCCCACTTCATAAAATTTCTACAAAACTAAACATTTCTGTAACATCTTCTAAATAGTTTCCTTTTTAAAGCAACATTACATAAGTTTCTTTCTTTAACTGTGTATTTCTCACCTGTTTTGATGGAGCACTGGCATTAATAATGGATGCAGCTGCAGTTGTCCTGCAGCATTCCTCGGGTGTGAAACCACACATGACAACTTTTTTTCATCCTTCTACAGCATCGTATTACAAGCTCATCTTGCTTTACAGTACTGTCACGTGCTAACTACTCGATATCAACACTACACGACTGTGGCTGATTCAGCAAAGAAATGTAGGAGGACATTATCGGAAGAAGCAAGGAAATGGATGAAGAAAGTAACAGAGCAAAAGATAGGACGAGTCAACATCGGAGTGGTTTTAACTGGCTGGAGGGATCTGAGGAGACCAGATGGATGCTGAAATAGAATTTATTACATAGAGCCAACATGTATAAACTCTCCAAAATTCAGAAGTGGATCTTTAATATGTTCAAATGGATGTTCTGCAGTGTTTTTTTGCCTCAGAGTAGAATCCCTAAGTAAACAAGTTAGGCTTGTAGGCAGGTGAAGCACATTAGACGTAGCTACCGGTTGTAGATATTTGACTTATAAAGCAAAGACTTATATAGGAAACCACACAAAGTTACTTCTCTTTCCTGTCCTGTTCATAAGGGAAGCCCTCCTTTTCTTTTCTTTTTTTTTTTTTTTTAAATTTTCAGTTATTTGAGTTAAATGCAGCCTTTTTAATTATTTTGTTTTTATTAATTTTCAACGCGTTTTTCAAAGTTAATATCTTCATGTTTGACCTCTTGAGAATTCCAGACCAGCACTAAAAAGGGAAATTCAGTAGAAGTATTTATTGACTGTCCGTCAAAGGTCAGGAATAATCCTCAGACTGCAAACATACTTGCAGAATATCTGCATATCAGCAAAGCTGTTTTCCGCAGAGAGCTGCCATCTCCCTGATGCTCACTGATGCTATCTGCAGACTTTAAATCGGCTTTACCACAGCTGAGGCAAGAGACTTTCTTAACGGATTAAGGTGTAACAGACAAATCCTCTATTTAGGGCTCTGTCATTCTTCACGTCACCAAATTTCCACACACCCCCTTTTCCAAGGAATTTCTTTATGACATGAACAAGAAGACCATGTTGAAACATAGACACATTATTCTTTCAGCTTCCCTTGCGTGTAGCCCACCCCTTACTTCTTATGCAGTCAACACTTAACAGGCATGGACAGTCAGCCCATCTTGTTGTCTATTTTGTTTGTAATCTGTTGCCAAGCTGCTGCCTAACGTGGCACATAATCAATACCTATAAGCATGGGAGGGCTGTATGTACACTTTACCAAATGATTGGCTCTGAAGCCGCCCTAGGCTCTATTTGCTTTCTCAGTCTGTCTCACATGAATTATTCACAGCAAAGCAGGGAAGGGCATCACTTTGTGATGTGACCTGGTCAACAGATAACATTCTGTTTCGGTATAGTGTTGTCAAGGTTAATGTGTCACAGGTCTGGACAAGGGTAATGCATGCATGCCTGAGCCACTTTGCAGACTGAATGACCAGGAAAAGGAGTTGTTTTCTTTGACTAAACAAAATAATGTGAATGGCTGCAAAGGTCTAAGTTGTGTCAGATCAAGCTTTTTTCCTGATAAATGCAGAAAGCTTTTTTATTCTTTTGGAGACCAATTACAATTCTTACAGCAAAGGTTTTATTGCTGTAATGTTTTATTTAACAGAACGGGCTACAAAACGGGGATACAGAGTACTTAATTACTCACTTCAATTCAGGACAGGTCAAGTGTCTGTTATATGAATTAGAGAGATTTAAAAAGTGCATTAGTGCAGGGCAGGAGGTCAAAAATGAGCCTCATAATATGATGTAAAAGATACATAAAATGATCTATCAAGGAAATCAACTTAACTTTCATGGCTCACAGTTACACATCAGTGTTTATTCCCAATCGTTAACCCATGTGCTCATTTATTCTAGTGAACTGTAATCCAATTCAGAGTGTAGTAAATGTATCATAACTCTATGAAAATGGTAGAAATAATATTTAAAAAAGCTTTTTTTAAATAGAGTAGCTTTTCTTTAGTTTAGCCAACAACCTTCTTCTAGCTTAAGACATTTTTTATCTTTGCATTAGACAGTTTTGGGTTTAACTCAAGTCCCTGTATCAATAATCACTTTACAAAATATGCCCCTTTAATTTGACAATCTTTTTTCTTTAGTACAGTCTAAACCCACTTAAGCTATGTTCAGACTGCAGGCTAAAGTGTCCAAAATCTATTTTTTTTATGATTGTTTGTTTGTTTTGGGTTTGTTTATTTGTTTGGTTTTTGTTTTGTGATTTTTTGAGGGAGGGGGGGTTGTTGTAACCTGTGTCTTTTCAAAACAGTGAGAATTAGACAGGTTGGATATTTTCATATGTAACCAAGACTGCTTTAATACGTACAGCTACATTCATCCATCCATCTTCTACCTCTTCGTCCCTAACGGGGTTGCGAGGGGGTTGGAGCCTATCCCAGCTGTCAATGGGCAAGAGGCAGGGTACACCCTGGACAGGTCGCCAGTTCATCACAGGGTTCAGCTAAATTAAATTCACTTCAATTTAATTTATATAGCGTCACTTCATGACAGTGTCATCTCAGGGAGCTTCACAGACATCCTATTGAGCCAATTCATGAAATAACCTAGATAAGGGAAATCATAAGATTGCATCAAATCTTGACTTTGATCCAATCCACTGGCCTGAGCAAGCATTAGGCGACAGTGGAAAAAAAAGGAAAGGGAAGGAAAATGTCCCAATTTTTACAATATGACGCAGGTGGAAGAAAACGGTTCTAGAAACTTGTTTTAAATGCGAGCTAAAGAACAAATCGTAATCAAGAATAACTCCAAGGTTCCTCACTGTAGTACTGAAAGCCAAATTAATGTCATTCAGATTAACTACAAAGCTAGACAATTTTGTTTTAAATTTTTCAGGTCCAAATACAACGACCTCAGCTTTGTCCAAGTTCAGAAGGAGAAAAGTCACAGTCATCCAATTCTTTCTATCTTTAGACACCTTTGTATTTAGTAGACTGATTGGTTTTGTCAGGCTTCATCAATAAGTAAATCTGAGTATCATCTGCATAGCAGTGAAAGTTTACACCATGTTGTCTGTGTCCAATAAATCCAATGCGCGTCTGATCTTTTGCTATGCAACTTCAGCCTGAATGACCACGTTGCATTAATCCAACCTACAGGTACATAAGATTCTGCTCGCTTATTTCTAAACTCCTTATATGTAAAGACACTTACATCACTTCACTTCAGTTTGTACCAGTATATATCTCTGTACAGACATTGCTGCCACTGAGTAACAAAATTTCATCCGGATCTCCTCTTTCATATTTTCCTCCTTAAACTTATGCGATTGAAAATGTGCTGGCTACGATTGGACAATAGGTTTAAAATTTCTCTACTGTTGCCGTCTATGTCTACTTCCGCAAAGACGTCGTCATTACTTCTACAAACTTGGGACATTTTTAGCACACATAAGCTTCATACAGGAGTTCCCATGCAAGTCGCATTTGATTGGAAATTAAAATGGACTCACAAAAAATACCCATTAAGCATTATGCCCTGTAGTCTGAATGCTGCATTTCTGGTAATTTATCTAAGCACTCTTCAGGAACAGTTCTTCCAGGTTCACGGAGGAGGTTTTTTCTTTTTTTACTTCTTATTTAGGTTGTAGTGACACTACTTCAATTATGTTGAGATCCGTGGTCAACATTACTGTCTAGTCCAGTTTAATGTCTATCAAACTGTGTTAACAATGATAAAAATGTGTGTTTGAATGATTCTTAGGGCGGTTTTTATATGATTGAAAAAGATTTTAAAAAAACTAAAACTTATTTATCTGAGATAGTTAGAAATACTGGATTTTATAAGCAGCCACTGTCTAATGAAACATTTTGTGAGGCCTTCAACAAGCTTGGAGAACTATTGCTAAAGACCACTTAACAATATCACTAAATGAAGTGGTCGCTTGGAAGCAAGATGTAAAGAAATGATGTCTGGCTCAAGACTTCAGTGCAGTGCTGCATGTTCTAATTACTGTGGAGTTTCAGTCAATTTTCTATTGATACAGTGACGATCTGATCAATGATGTTCTAAGCTGTCAATTAGCAGACATCGCCAGCAGGCATGAATCAAAGCAGAGCAGCGGATTACTAAAAAGCTTTCTGCACAGCTGTCCTCTGAACACAGACAATATGCAAACCCTGTTTTTTGTCCGTCTGATGTTTTTTTAGAATATCTCCTCAAGATATGAAAAACACATGTGGTTTGAAATTTGTTTTTGTTGTTTTAACATAAGTTAAGCAGCATCTGTGTGTGCCGGAGAGGAGTTCTGACTCACTTTCCATGAAAGCACTGCATATGAAACACCATCATTTCAGTACAACCCGTATTCTCTGCCACCAGCAACATCCACCCCCAACTCCTTTTAAAGTGGAATCAGAGAATGTAAAGCTGTGGACAAACAAGCCATGCATAGTAAGATCCTGAGGCTTTAAGTAATGTCAACTCTAAATCTAGCTAACAAAAGGTAAAGGGAGGCTTTTCATCAGGTTGTTACTTATAAATCTAAACAGGACAGCTTATTTCTTTAGGATTTACAGGAGCTACACAGACATTTAGTCAAGTAAATATGTACAGTATATGTTTATGTTACTAATTGTAAAGAAAAATTGTATTAATGGTGCTCAAAGTTTCCCCTTGTCTTATTTATTTATAGAAATTAAATAGTGTGCTAATAAAGAATATATTTATCACTCCAACTGTGTAACATACTACATTATCACAGCTAAAAACAGATCCATCAAATGTCTTTGGTAGTTCAACAAACAGAATTGATTTTGCTGGATTAAATCTTTTTTATCACAGCTTGACCACTCGACTCCGGTTGTGCACCTCAGCTGCTCACTTTAACTTCTCATCCTGTTAACAACATGGAGCAAAAGGGAGGAAGAACTCAGAGAAAGCCAAGGTTTGAAATAGTTTGTCACAGACCATGTGAAATGAATAGAAAGCACCATTTAAAGATGGTTGGAATTTTTGTGTAAAGTTATAGTGTTACATAGTTTACAATAAGGAGAGAGAAGAAAAATGACTGCTTTCCCATCTGTTTGTTCAATCAAGCATAGAGAAGAGAAACCGAGTGTTCATTTTGTATATCAGAAATAACATTTAGTAATGTTCAATTTTCCAAATATATGCACAGAATCATTAAACTGGGCTGCTTGATTAGTCAAGAGCAGGACCATTTATTCATACCGTATTAACATAATGGCTGAGCTCAAGCAGTAAAATATTATTCCTGCTGCTTTCTGACATCAAGCGCAACCAAATGCAGCATACTTGAAATATAATAGCTTGAGTCAGTTTTGCTTTCATATCAGATGCAGTGTAGTAATTAGTCACAGGTGACTCCTGTCTTCTATGGATCACTTTTTTAATTACTTTCAGCTTTAAGAGTTGGCAAGATGAACAGTTTTGGGTTTGTATGAGAAGTTTTATATTTATGCTTGGAAAAGGCAATAAAATTTGACTGCATGATAATTAAAAACAAAATAACATCCCAAGAAACACCAGCAGTGCAGCTTTTACATCACATTCTCTCATAGACTCCATTCTACTTTCTGCTTTACCACATGAGATCTGTCCCAGGTGTAGGTGTGATCTGCACCACCAGGTTGTTGTATCACTGTTGCCTGGAAGCTTTAACAGTATCCCAGGTGTGCAAGTGCAATACTTTTTTTAAGGGGGGTGTTTGTGTGTGTGTGTGTGTGTGTGTGTGTGTGTGTGTGTGTGTGTGTGTGTGTGTGTGTGTGTGTGTGTGTGTG
>JBAMIG010000016.1:3842157-3865204 GCA_037177335.1 Kiunga ballochi | reverse complement strand
CATCAAATTTGGGAAATTTCATAAATGTGCTTCTAAGATTACGTAATGCAGTTTTGCATTTTATATGTTGTAATGAAGGTCAACACTTGAACAGCTTAGCTAACATCATCTTTGTGGTACTTTTTTTAAATTTCTAAGCTCATATTTTTTAACAATTTCTTTTATTATTGTGCACCACAATCTCCTTCTGCTGCTAATAATTGAGGTGTTGTACGTAGCTTTCACAGTGAAGTCGATGAAGATGGAAATTTCTTTTGGTTATTATATTTTATGATTACAATTATTTAGTTAATTTACACAGATTGTCCTCTTTATATATAAAATATGAAAAAAAGTTAACTTTCTGGATTGCAGCTGCCTGCAGGGCAATAGCTGCATAGATGTGTGGATCAGGAAGTCAATCTGGGGTAGATCCATCCCTGTCTCATAGCTACTACAACGTGGGCATAAAGTTAAAGCTCCCTGTGCTTCATTAGAAGTTTATTTCTATTTGTTCCCTTTTCATTTCAGAAAGCTGTATTTTTAAATCTTTATTTTTTTGGCTTTGGCCAAAAAGAAGATAATCAGACCTATAGGGAGACAATTTCATTTTTAGGGATGATTAATAGTTTTTAAATCAGTGCTAACTTAAATATTTTTCATGTTAAGTCTTTACATAATCTATAAACCTCTGTTTCTGAGCTCTTTAGCTTACACTTGAGATCCATCTTTCACAGTCTGAAGTGCTTCCTTCACTTCTTACTTTAAATACATCTCCTTCTGGATCTAATGACATTTCATGGGTTCTGCAAGTTCATTAGAGCTACATCTACAAGTTTAATGACAATTTTTGCCAAGCTTTTACTTGGTCATCTTTTTTTCTAGCTTCTTTGGATGTTATTTGAGAGCTCATTCCCATTACTGATTATAAAACGATGACCCTGCTGCATATGTTGAGCGAATTTAATCACATTTTCTGTGTGAAATATTTAGCATTCAGGCTGTAAGATGAAATAACTTGCCACAAGGCTCAAACAGATCAGCAGCTAAATGAAACATAGATTTTCACAGTTACCTTTAGCTTGTGTGATTACCCTTCCTCACTCCGGTCCATTTGCGATCATTCTGTCAGCTCATGAAGCACCTTGATCTCCTGCTACCTGCTCACTTCTCCCCAGCTCACTCCACGCCTCCTAATTGGTTGCAAGCAGCCATGTGCCACAAGAGACCACCATTATATCTCCTTTGTAGCTAAGCCTGCAATCCTTCACCTGTCAGACCGGTTCAGTGCACTAACCTTGGACCAGCGCCAGTCCACTCGCTCAGCACATGCCCGCTCTGCTAACTCAGCCGACTGGGACCACCACTATGGTTCCCACCAGGCACCAATAGCCACAAAAGACCCCTATGTTTACAGTCAGCAAACACATCACTACCTCCTCAACAGAAACATTCAATTTTCTGCACCATTCACCGATTCGTCATTGATGCGAACATTTAGACAGCAGATGTTTGCTAATGCTTGGATCAAAGGCTTTTGATGGAATCTCTAAAATATTAAGAAAAAAAAATTTTAATCTGAGAATGGAGAAACTTTTATTTTAACTGATATTTTAATTTGCCAATAAGGTGCTATTTAGAAATTAGACTAAGCGATGGTTAATTAAAACACAGAACACAGCTAATTAAGAAACATCTTTTTCACTGGGTAATATTCTGTATCAAAGTCTGTTTTCATTAGAGAATAAAAACTTCCGGAGAAGTTTTGAGCACCGGATTAAGTTGCATAATTGCGCTCCAGGACATGTATTCTTGACTTAGTAGTTATCCTGTGTAATGATCCCATTAGAGAATCTGATTTAGATGCTGCTGAATTAGGCTTATACCAGCACTTTATAACTTGAAATTGAAGTCAATGCTCCTATGAGCGGCCTAAAATGGTTTAGTGTTTATTAGTGCTGACACAATCGCTGGTAATCACCTTTTTATTAAGACAAAACTAAACTCTAGTCATTTAAAACCACCATTTGAAAGCCTACTGGACACAAATGAAAATACAATATATACATCATGTGAGCACAACAAAAAATTCCCTCCATCTATACATTTTAACTATTTATTATCTAAATGTCTTGTTTATAAAGTCAAACTTATCTAAACAGTTTTCTTTAGCTGACAGCCTGTTGACGTTTAGGGACAGTACACTGAGCTGCTTGATTTAAACGTGCATAAAAACAAACTCCATGTATGAATCATTAACTATTTTACACTATAATCAGACTTATATCACATACAGGTTTATTTAGGAATCTTTTGAATAAAAGCTTTCATATTTCAGGGCAAAAGAACGAGGACTTTATTTTCTTCAATCTCCATACTGCTTGCATTTATTTGATGTGATTGAGGCCTTTTTAACATTTTTCCCAGACTGGCCTCACACAACATTGCCGCAGATCCTTTATCTTATGATCAAATGCTCACTATTCACTTTAAACCTCACACTTCTGCTTCTGAACAGCAGATCATAAAGCCTGGCAGTTATTAATAATGAACACTATTTATATGCTAAGCCCCATAATCAATATTAAAGTTTAATAACGTGTTAAATTTGGCATCAAGTTGAAATGAAAAAATGCCATTTTAAAACGTAATGGATGTCTGTTCACGCACAGTGGTTTAACTGACCATGCATTTACCTTTATTACTTCTTCTACAACTAATTTTCCCACAGACTACATTTCGGCTGTCAGCAATGTCAACCATTTTTCTTCATGTGTGAATAGTTGAAGAATATAATGACTATTTTATTCCTTTCTCATTTCATATGTATTTATGTGCTGGTTTTCAGACTGTGTGAATAATGAGAACCCAGGAAGTGAAACCAGCAGCTGGCATGCATATAAACCCTGTGTACTTAAACAGATTTGATATCAAATTCAGAAAGATTGTCCCATTTCCTCGACCTCATCAGTGAGTTTAAGCAGCTGGCTTTCACCATAAGAGTTGCAACATGTGTGTATGCTCCAATAACACATGCAGATGCACCACACAAGTGCTTAGTTTTCTTTTTAAGTGGTTTAACTGCTATCTCAGGGACAAAACGTTTCTCATTAATTTCTGAATGTGCACTATGGTGTTGTGAGAAGCTTTTAGGTCAGATATTTAAGATATATACCTATTAGAGTTAAACCTGCTTTCAGAAAGCCATTTCTGAAGCTTTTTTGTACTTGATGCTTTGTTTGGACTGTTTCTAACTAAAATGCCTGTTAATTTTTCCAAAGATCTGTGAATAAAACTCCAGAAATAACTTGTATATTTTTTTCAAATATGCATGAGTGCTTTCTTACAATGTCATATTTTAGCATATCTTTGCCAGAACCTAATTATACAGTTAGGTACCCATTTGACAACCAGAATATATCAAGCTGCGCCTCCACTCAATGAGGTGCATCTTGGGAGCTTATGGAAGGCTCAGTTTCAATGCAGTGCACTTTGGAGTTAGTAAGTCTAAACTAGCACTGTCTTTATAAGGTTATTAGCCCTAATATTGTAAATTTGATGATTGGCCATCCTATGAGCCATGCCGCCTTCCTTCCAGGACAGCAAATATTTATTGAGCTACTTCTTAAGAAAATTCTACCTGATAAACTCGTGTCTGTGTTGACACTGCAGCCAAATGAAGGCTGCTTTAAGAAGTCAATCAAAAATAATTGCCAGTTTGATGAGCACACAGTTCAGGTGCACAGCCTGTCGCCTGCAGCTCTTCTTCTCTCTGCTCTTTCTATAGCAGTAACTTCTGCATAACTAGCAAAATATGTCAGCAACCATTGCTTTATTAATGCATTTTAATTGCAACAAAGCTGCGTTTCTGTTTGTTTCTCAACGATCAACGAACATTTGAACCTTCAAATGTTCCATTTGCAGAAGCAGCAGTTTTGGCGCAGCTGCAGCACAGAGTAAGGGATTTAAAAATCGAGCATTTGGTGAGTCGATCATAGAGACGAAGCTGAGCTCGAGCAGTGAATGACAAGTACCTCATATCCTATAAATTCTTCATGTTGATGATGATGAGGTTGTGTAAAAGGTGAACTCTAATCACTGACAGGGAAGCAATCTAAGTGGTGCATCGATGCAAATGCAGTGTTACAGCGATGTACTCAGTGGTGATCTGAAGTATGTTGCCAACATGGTTAAATTACAAGCAACATTTTACTGTAGAGTGTGGATAAACTTTGCTCATAAATAAAAACTGATCCTTGTGAATTCCTTGTTATTGACAATTTTGCATTTCGATGTACAAAGAAACAACCAAAGAAGAAGAAGAAGAAGACAGATTTGGGATAAAACAAGTATTTTAACATTTAATTTCACCTTATTTATTGTACACCATGAGAATAAACATAAACGGAGTGAAACAACATGAAAGCTGGAGCTTTTCAGAACATGCAGCTTGGTTATTTTAAACATCCCAAGCTGATTATAATTGCTTTCCCATTGCCCATAAGTAGCAGCAGCAAATACAGCTCACATGTATTATTATAATGTCTTCAACCTGGACACATTTATCTACAGGATTCCCTTCAGCAACATTCAGGATACAATTCAGCAACCAAATTCCAGGAAACTTCTTCCTTAGAGGAAAGGTGCCAGGCTGGGACTGCGATAGCACAGCGGCACATGGAGTCGTGGTTGACGAGGATTACTTTGATGTTATAGGTCGGTTCCTCTGGGCATTTTAGTTTAATTAAAGATGCTGCCTATTAACTCATCAGCATTCCGCCTACTTTATAGTGACCTTTTCCTCTTACCTCCATATTGTTCTGCAGGGAATCTGAGGCAATGTAAATTAATAAAAAGTGGCTGATAGGATGAAGTCTCTAAGAAAACACAGCAAAAAAAAAAGAATCAATTAGTAGTAAATGTAAAATAGTAGTGTGCAAAAAAAACAAACTGTTTAAGATGGGTTTCTAAAATCAATTGAAACTTCAGGTTGATCACTTTTTTTCTCTGGTTTATTATTATTATTATTATCATCATCATTATTATTATCAACAACAATGACAAACTGGGAACATCTGGCTAATGTTCCTCATAGGTACTCTTTAAAATGTCTAACTTTTTTCCCACAGTAAGGAATATTTAAATCCTACTTTTCAAAATGATTAGGTCATTTTTGTTTGCGGGAGGATAATAAATCATTAAAGTACTGATTTCTGTTACCTCAAAATAGAAACATGTTCTGTGAGGAAACAAAATGTATGTAAAAAAGGGACAACCATTATTATTAGATGATTGTACGTCAGACTTACTGCTTCAGATACAAAACAACAGAACATAAACATTTCTGTGTTTTTGATTCCACCATTGTCTTTCCATCTCTACTTGCAGGGCAGTAGTTGGACACAGAGAGCCACTGCCAGATGATAGCAAAGACAATATCACCATTTTCACCAGAATCCTAGACAGGCTGTTGGATGGATATGACAACAGGCTACGTCCGGGGCTGGGAGGTAAGCAGCAGAAATATGTTGGAGAAATCCCAGACACCTACATGGAAAGATATTTCAGACAGGTCATGTGTAATGTCACATTGCACCTCTGTGCTCAACAAAACAAGCATATAGATGTATTATAACATTCTGTCATGCTTAATTTTCTTCATGTAATATTCCTGGAAACACATAAAGATGAAGACAAGAGTAAACAAACTATGCATGTCCACCATTATAATAGATATTCTTAACCATTGGGTCTTTCATTGTCCAAATATTTAGCTTCTGATAGCTTAATATCATAAAAATTAGATTCATGTAGCTTTATTTTTTTGTTTTTTAACTAAAACTGCTACTTACAGGGGAAAAAAGTGGCAAAATGTCTATGATTCTCAAAGTAAGGGGGAGTTTGATATAAATAACAAGAAGTAGAGGTTGGCAGTTTGAATTGTCCAACATCGTCAGCAGCTGCTGCTGCAGGGCTTAAAGCTGAGGTTGATAAGGTATTTCTGTGCAGTGTATAGAAACATTCATATTGCAAACAGGATCCTTGATAACCAGTGTGTCATGCTCTCATCAATTGCAAGCTAATGCAGTTGTAGTTTTTTAGACGAATCAATCTAAAAGTCAGCAATTGCTGCTAATACAATCTATGGTAACTTGTAATAATAATAGGCCAGGAGTGGGATTATGATGAAGTCAGGTCAGTCTGTGCAGACTTGTTATGGAAATGTACCTTCCCCTGGGTGGAAGTCTTTGTTCAATCAAGCCCAAATGGCAAATCAGCATATATGTCAGTGGAAATCCCGTTAATTGAGGCCATTTCGTCCAAATATTCATCCCTCCAAGGGCAACATACTGCATAACAGCAGGCCCACATGCTCAAGCAGGCTTTACTATTTCTCAGCCAGCCAGCTGGAACGCCCATTTCTGCTCGACTGCTTGTTGCTGAAGCTGCGAGCGTGCCTATTGGATTCTGAGGTGGCAGCCAGGAAGAAAAAGCATGCACAGGTTGTTATTGTCCTATTCCACCTTTGTTTTACATTTCAAAGGGCATCAGAATGTGGACCAAGGGTTGAAAGCCATGGAGATCTGACTGACTGTATTGTTTTGTAGTCAATGAAACCAAGAAGGTGTTTCCATATTTCGCTCCTTGATTTCTTTCCCAAATGATAAAAAAAACCTTAAAAGATGTACATAGGTCAGCAGTGTCATTGTATAAAAGGCTAACCATATGGTTTCATGCCCCTTGCTGTGTCATTATATACGTGCATTTATGTAACAACATGTGCTACAAGGCAGATGTCATTACACTATGAATGCTTAAGTTGTATCAAATTTACATATTTTAAATGTGTTTTCACCCATTAAGGTAAAAATATTACACATCTTTTTTGTGCACAGTTATTGGAAAAGGGAACTCCTCAAAATGCAGGAAGATATGACTGTCTTTAAGAGCTCCAGAAAAATCTGAATGAGTCCCGAGCAATGTTTCAATAGACCATATTGCTTATTAATCTGCAAGAAACGCCCTGCTAATGCAGCAGATTAGCATTGGAACAGAGCTTGTGCTTGTTGTCCAGCTCCATGCCTCTGAGAAGTCGTCCTGTGGGACCAAGCCAGACACAAGACTGGACAAAAACTGGAAAGAATTCATTATATTTACAGCCATTCCCATTAGATCTGCTTCATGCTCCCCTACATTGCTGTAAACAGAAAGTAGGCGGCTCATTCTGTCTCCCATGCAAACTGCTGACTTTGTGTTGTGATAATCACATATTTGTGAGAACAATTTGTGTCACAGGAGTGATTAATGTGAAGGTAGACATTATTCTTCTGTGGGTCCTTCGCCGGAGGATTAGAAACGTCACCTGTGGGTGGTCGTTTAGAGCTGGGACCAGTTAGAGCTGAGGATCTATTCACTTTTGAAGAAAAGCCTCATCTATCTCTACTTGCTGTTCCACTGAGAACAGTCGTTTGTCTCACCGGTAACCCAAGAGTTCATGTTACACAATTGTCACAAAAGAGCCAGTTCAGTCCAGTCTGATGAGGACAAGTTTACACCATTAAGGCTTTCGTGTTGTGTCCTTCTTAATGTTACATTTTAAATCATTTTCAAAAACACCATATGTCAAGTCCTTTGTCTCCATAATGATCCATTTTATACTTGTTACAGCAATAAGAATCATCTATAAATTATTATGACAGGACAAAAGCAATTATAACCCTTGTATAGTACGATAATGTGCAATGATACATGTAATTATAATTAAAGAAGTACATTAGCCGTAGGAACATACGAAGCTGAAAAGTCTGGTAATAGTTGTATTAAATGTACGCTACATTAAGCCTCATGTTTAATACAATCACTGTGTGTGTACAGATGTGTAGTGGCTGTGTATTATTTGAATAAAACAGAAAAACCAAACAAAAACAGACTAAGACGCACATGTTAAATGCTGAGCTGCTGCAGTTTGTTCTTGATTGATGAGCCATTTTGGGTCCTTTTAAATGATTTTGGGGCATGCCAACTAAAATTATTTAGGTTAAAGGAACATCTAATCTCTCAAGATACAGATGTGGGAGTGGCGCAAAGTGGATTTTAAAGCATCCTAAACCAAACAAAAGATAGTTTTACTCAACAAAAAATATTTTAAAAGCATCTTTGAAGAGGTCAAGGGAGGAAGCCCTCCTGGGCCAAGTCCTTTAGTGTCCTATTATTCATGCTGTCAAGCTCTGCAATACATTTAGGGAATGTCTAATACTGTTGTTCTTGCATTGTGTTTTCAAAACTGCTGTCTGTGGCACAACAACAAGGACATACTGTACAATATTAAATGCAACCATGGCTTGAATCCTTGTAATAATCACCCAGGATTACACAAATGCTTCTCTGAGCACAGCAGCAAACCTCTTTGTTAAAAAACATCCAAAGTTTTCTTCATATTTTGGTGTGGTAGTTCTAGACGTAGTCGATGGTACACAGTCTCAAAGCTGGCATGTGTACCGTATGCTGTGTAGGTCCACAGAGGCTCAACGTGCACCTCTTCAGACCAGATGTGCATCTTTACAAACGCACCTACAGAAAAGTATTTGTGAGCACTGGTTTCTGGATATTTTATTGCTGAATTGCTGTTTAAAAGACACAAAGAAGCCTTTAACTGGATTTGTGTGTGAAATTAGCAGGCTGTGCAATGCGGCTCTGTTTACAGCACCTCATAAAGACTAATCACCACGTACAATGTACATATGGTAAACTGATGTTGTGCAACCAGCTGAAAAACTGTGGAGTTTATACCAGATAGTTGATACCAGAACTATTGCTACTCGCAGGTCTGGAAAAGAAACTGCAACACAATTCTCTTTTCCAGAGCATGGGCATAAACACAGGCTACACACACTACCTCTGTGCCAGCTACCCAAACCTGACCTGACGCTGATGCCCAGTATATACAGGCTCTTAGGTCTTCTTATGCACAAGGCCTGAGACTACATCTAAGTGTACTTAGCTAGCCTAAATGTATAACCAGTAACAGAAGGATATAACAAAGTTGCATTAATTATTCAGATTATTCAAGGTCATTTATTTTGCAGTGCTGTCTTTTAGCATCTCAAATAGAAAATGTTTTACAGTTTCAGCTGCTTATTATTGCTGCTCTTTCTATTACTTGGGAAAATATAGTTTGTTTTAATATTAATACTTATTTGAAACTTTGCTTACCTGTATGTCTGCGTTTGTGTCTGAAGTTGGGATGCAGCGGTTTCTTGATAAAGCTGCTGATTGTTTGCTGACTGAGACAACATCACCATTACAATATGGATGTTTTAACCAGTAATTTTCTATATAAATAAGGTTCAATATGAGGGATTATATGGTATGAACTTATTGGGGTTGTCTGAAAAATAAATATATTATATCATTCTCTGTTATTTACTAAAACCTGTGAATACAATGAAAATACTTAGCAAATAAGACACTGTATAGATATTTTAAAATAAATATTTAAGTTGCATCTGCACCCTAGAATCCACCAAAATCCACCATTGGATCAGGCAAACACTGAAAGAAAAGAACATTGCTCTCCAATTTAGAGGTGCCGTTGTTCTGGAAAAACAAAAGCCTAATAGAACCATGGTACAAAAGGAAAATTACTACTTTGATTAAGGATAGCATTCATTTCATCTGAAACGGGGTTGCAAAGCATCATATGCTCTGCCTGTTTGTCCACAACCAGAGATGAAAAAGACAACGCTGTTCCCTCAAAACAGTGGATCAACCTTGCAGTTCTGTGATGTCAGTTCTGTTGTCAAAAAATATGTTGGGTTTAGGCAATGTCCTAAAAATAATTAAATAAAATGAGAAATTCTTTATTCATCCCAAAGGAAAATTCAGTATTCAAGTACAGCCAATACAAGGTTACACAGAAACATGCACGACATACAGAATTGGACAGTACTTAGGCGCAGCTAGCTGAAGCAGCGCTCCTTACTTAGTGTGGGAGGAACCGAAACACTCAGGTAAGAAGAGTGATTAAAAAAAAAGAGATATCTCTACTCTGCTCCAATCGGGGTGAAGAGTCGACATTCACAAAACGTCCAATGGAATCCAATAATCCCATAGAAACATTCTAAAAAGTCCCAAAATGACCAGCACAGGTGAGGAAAGTGTATGGAAGCTGTTCTTTACAGTAAAAGGGGCTTTAAATTGTCTGATGTTAGCCATTTTGGGAAGATGCTAAAATTATGCATGTAAAAATTAAAACAAAATCAAAAATGCACAAGTTTGTTGTTTTTTTTTCCATTTAGAAGCTATACTTTAATATATGCTGGTCCTTGTCATCTCTCTCCTCAGAAAGTGTGACAGAGGTGAGGACAAACATCTATGTGACGAGTTTTGGGCCAGTATCTGACACAGACATGGTGAGTATCTCGTTCTTCTTCTTCTTCTCTCAGATCAGAACCACGACACAAGAAATGCAAAGAAACAAGTTGACACACTTTCCTTGACAGAGATTGAAGCCTCTGAGTAGCAACATTTCATTACAGCAGGGAAGAATTCTAATATTATAGTGCATGAAATATCAATATCTTAGCTTGAAATTAGAGCTGGTGAAAAGCCAGATTAAATGATGTTCGGAACATATTGGATGAAGGTTTCCAGTTACTCTGTTTTTGCATATAAAACCATCAATTAGCTTTTGGAGGGGATAAAACAAACAGAGTGTGGTAAAAGATTACACACAGGCAAAGATTAAAATCCTGCATTACATCGATTACTGCATTTTAAATCAAGCTGATTAAAGTCAAAGTATTCTCCCTTCAAACAGAACTGCTTCATAAATGCAACATGCTTCATGCTTTGTCTCAAGACCGCATGCAGCTATTGACATATTTGATCATGCAGTTCGAATTGATCACCTCGAGGTTTCTGTGCTTGAACACTAAAATTGCTTGACAGCCTTTTTGCGATCTCACCAGACAGGTTCACATTGTGCTGTGCCTTTTACATCAAAGTTCTCTGGAGCAGCTCATTTTCATGCTGTCAGACTCACGAGTCCACGAGGATCTCACAGACCCATGTGAACACAATTATAGTGAATGGTAGAAGCAAATGTCATCTTGTGTCATTCATGCTATTTACCACTTGCGCTTTATTTCAAGTAACACACTGCAAAAAGCGTGCGACACCACATGGAAACACAATATGCACTGTTTTCACAGACTTAAAGGTGCTTATGCTAATAACAATGACCAACAGCATGCAATTGGTAAGCCTCCAAGTTATTCATTGTTACAGTACACACAGTTGCTGCAAGTTGCACCCACAAATGTTACAACAACGTAACCACTCCTTGTGTGGCGTCGCTATCATTGGTTCAGGAGGTGGTTCTTCTGTGTGGCCCAGGAAATAGACTGCAAACTAATTCTAGACCACCTCTATGCTGTGTGTCCTGGGCAATCAGATCTTTGTGTATCCCCAAAGACATCTGACTTTGTCCAAGACTTTATTTAGTGTTAATTTGTAGATGGATTACCCAGGAATAATACAGATACCATTTGTAAACAATGAGTCCAGTGCCAAACATTTCCCAGAGGAGTTAGAGGATGGAAAAAGGAGCTTCATCAATCTTAATGGTCCTACTTTGAACTATGCATCAATTTGCCAGCAATCAATACCTAGTTAAACACTGATCTTAACAAAATAAATCAATAGATAAATAAAGTTTAAAAAAATGTTATTATTAAAGCAATGTACTTTATCTTCAGCTGTTTTTGCCTTCCAGGAGCCCAACCCTGACACAGTAAAGATAAAGTATGTGAAACAGTATTCTGGGCTTGCTTTGGGTCAACGTCTTGGCTCTCTTACTTTATTATAATAGACAGTGCTTTATCTTTTTCGAGACATATCACCTTTGGGGTCTCGCAGAGCTCAGTCCTAGATCTAGTTTTATTCTTTTCACATATACTCCACTTGGCAGGAGCATGAATCAGTCGCACATGACAAAGAAACCTACTTGCGATAATGTTTTGTGCAGATCTTCAGACAGTGAATTCAGCATACGTGTGTTCTGTCTAGCGTTGAAAGCTAAAACACACACACACATAAACAGACAGCGCTTTGTCTTGTAACCAGCACCTGTAGTGTCTGCTTATCTGCTCTCATATGATTCTTTTTTCTTTTTATCTTTGCTTTGCTTCTTTAGTTTCTGATCCTCACCTCACATTTGATTTGCTTCAGACCTACATGTCGACTGCACACAAGCTTCAAGCTAATTTTTTTAAAGTATTTTCCACAATCTAGTCTCGAGAGATGATAAAGTTTTAGCCCTCAGCCGGCATCCTAGCCTGGTGATTATATTGTTGCAGACACATTTCAAAGACCCATCTGTACAGTTTTACATGCAACAATCTGAATATGATTTTGTTTTCTGCACTTTGCTTGGATAATAGCAAGGCATTAAAATTAGTGCAAGAAGAAAACTAATGAAAATTTACTCCACTCTTTACCTTCTAGCTCACCTTCCTAAAATGACAGAATTAGTAAAGAACTGCATTTAAACAGAGCAGGGAAATGACAAGACATGGCCAATGATTGTGCAGAACAATGACCAAATAGTGAATCGCTAAAAAGACAAAAAGTATGCTTTGATTGTGGACCTGCACAATGAGCGATATGAACAGTAAGATTAATGACTGTCTCCAAATTGTGGGGGTGCTTTCTGAGGGCAAATGTGTGGGATGTTGCTTTTTTATGGGTTTACAGAACAAAGAGTGTCACATGTAGTGAGCACAGGCAGGTATTCAGACAGATGTAAAGAAAAATGGGATGTGCTGAGGGAAAGTTATTTTTATACACATGGGCTTTGAAGATTCTGAGTTTGGGTGCTCAGAAGCGATAAAAGCATATCTACTGTAGGGTCAGGATCTTGTTATTGTGTTTCCTGGATCGTGACTTTTGAGGTTACCGAGAGCGTGGAGTGGGATAGACTGACTATGAAGCAACGTGTTCAGGGAAACAACAGTGTGGAGCAGTTTTGTAGGTCAGTTGAAAGAGAGGAAATGGCTAATCCTGGAGGTATTTGAGATGTATTTTCTCTCTTTCTCTCTATCTTTTCTTTCTTTATAAATGTTTCTCTGATGCAGTCACTAAAGAAAAGTTCTGTTTTAAGACAAATCTTCAAAGCTCATCAGATAATTATGTTCTGATTCAGCAATCAAGTCACTAAAACAAAGAGAAATGTGCAGCTTTGAGCATATAAATAATAAATAAATTGGTATAAACACTTTATCTCAACTTATCATGCTTGGCTGTTTTATAATAGTGTCCTTAATGAATCCTATTTTTAGAAGGAACAAAAACTTAAATCTGTTATCTGTTAATTATATTGATTCATTAACAGGCTTGTTAAACAAATATTCGGAGAGCCCAGAGTGAGCGTGTGTTTACTTTTTCTTACATTAAAGATGAGCCTGTGCATTGATTTTCTAAAGTATTCCCAAATCTGTATGTTATTATGCTGGTATGCTGGTGCAGGGTGGTTTCTACCACAACACCTTTTAGACTTTCCTCCAGTCACCTAGAATCTTACTTTCCACTGTATTATGCAGATTTTGATTGAAAAATATACTATTCTGTCTTTCTCTTTTAGAGTAAGATTAATGGGATTAATGTTTTGTTTTTTTGTTTTTTTATTTTATGACGAAGCTGAAGCATTTAGGAAATTGTAAAAATGCTGATGGGTTGTCATGGCATTCACCCTAATCTATCTTATTTTTTTTTTTTATTAAATTTAACAAATTGTTAAATTGTGACCACATAGTGACTTGTTTTTCCTCTTTCTGATCCTTTGGTCCCTCGTGACATATGGTTGCATAATGTCCCATTCCTCCCTGTTTATACTTCAAATCAAATCAAATCAAACTTTATTTTTAAAGCACTTTTCATGCCATAGGCAACAAAAAGTGCTGTACATGATAAAACAAATTAAATTAAAACACACAAACAGACAACACAGCAATAAACCCACCCCCACCCCTCTTCCCCCAATTGCATCCACTGACACGGCATACACACAAAGAGAGACAACCCCACACCCGTCCCACCCAACCCCAACACAACTCCCAAACTGTCTCTTAACTAAAACTATTTTAATAGTGACTAAAATTAGAACATAAATAAATAAAGTCAAATTATCTGGCTTGTTAAACTCACATTGTTTTTAAAGGTAAAATTTTGAGAAAAGAGGCCAGAATCCATTTTTTTTATTATTATTTTGTTCATTTTTGGAAACCAATTTGATCTACTGATAGACACTGATCCATTAATTCCTTAGTTTTATCATAGAGTGAGACGTGTAAGTACTTTAACATGGTTTTTACTTTGAGTATCAGGAAATTACGTCTTTTTTCATGCTCTTCAGTGATCTATTTTTATCTACAGTTTGTCAATTAATGGTCATAAATAATACAGTTTATGAGCACAATAATTCACCCTGAGAAGCATGAGAATCACCATGTTTCAAGCCACTAAATTCATAAGCTGGATGAGTTTTTTAATTGTATTTTCTATGTTAGTTTATTTTAGTCATTGACTTGTTTTGTTATTGTGCTTCTATGTAAATTCAAATAATAACCATCACACTGAAGATGGAGTAAAAGATTAGAGCAACCGGATTCACCATCTGTGACCAATAAAATGAATGTGAAAAGACTTGAATATTTTGACTGGCTGGGGTTACTCGATTAGAGTTAGAAGATCAAAGTCATTTCGTCCCTTCCCATTTTTCCTCCAGGGGAAAAAAAACTATCTGTGCCAAGTTTTAATGGCAATGCATCAAATCATCTTTGAGATATTTCACTGTGAACCGAAGCGGTCAACTGACTGACATTGTTATCCCAAGTGTAATGCTGCTGGCATGGCTCGAAATGTAGAGCTTAAATGCTTTGAGAGATTATTAAAGCTGAGACGATCTTCAATAGAGAACACTATATACCCAAGGCCTGTCATACTTTTTTGTTGTGTACATCCTGTGGTCCAATTACCCATCTCTGCAACATCAACTGTCCCAGAAATGTCTGCATCTCGCTCATCCCGAGGGCCACTCCTTCAGCCTTCAACCTGACTCCAATACATCTGCCTAAGTGTTCCATATTCCAGGAGAGATGGCTAGCTGCACATCAATGTTACGCTCAAATAGTGGGCCAGTTACAACACTTGTGGTCCAGAGTTGTCTCCGCCAAGAAGTTCTGCAGACTTTTAAATGAAGAAAGTAGGTTATGAACTTGATGTTCATCTTTCGTAAGTAGGTGGATGTGTTTATCCACCACAAACCTTTCATTTGCGTCTTACATCTTCCCTCTCAGTAAGTCACATCTCATTCGCATTCATGCCGTGTCCCGGCACATGTACCTGTTTCATGGTGGGATTTGACAGGCCTGTGCTGATGTGAAGTGATTTAGGTTGTCACATGTGCTGTGCTGAAATTTGCTTTGACAAGATATCAGTGATGGCCTGATCGCCACGGAACTGCACATTTTCTGAAGGCAAAACCTCAAAAATGTGAGATTTTCACCCAGCAGCTGCATGCCAAAAAACTCAGAAATGTGATCATTCCAAGGTCTTTACGTAGAAGATGGATATTTGTGCAACTAAAATTTGAAGGTGAACCCCTGGATTCTGTATCAATCATATTGTCCTTGTTCAAAGACTTGCAAGCTCGATTAAGCCTCTTTTCACACATTGCACGCAGAATTTAAATGTCCCCCCGCAGTACCTTTTCGGAAAAAAACAATCATTTTAAAACAGGGCTTAATTTTATTTTTTCACCACTCACCGTACAGGTCAATGTATTCCCCTGCGTCACAGATGATTTATGTTCAGAGCAGAACAACTTGAAAGCAGAGTAGACAGAGCGTTTTTTCCTATGCTATATTGTTAAATTGCATTTTGAAGGTAATGTGACATTAAAACTTAAGTAACCTGCAGACTTTTACTAATCAAAGCATGGAGGATGTGTCTTTTCCTGAAAGCACACCTTTTGCTGCGTAACAGCTGTGTTATAAAAGTTTATTTTCTTGACCTGAGAGTGCTTTTACAAAAAGAAACAAAAGTTTTAAAGTTTTCTTAATGAGACCTGATTTGAACATTTAAAGGAGAGATCTGGATTTTTTTTCTATCCAATGTCTGTTTACAGTGAGGATTTTATACTCCAGCCTTCAAGAGCCACTGCAGCTTTTACAAATACTGTATAGTTGTTTGCTTCAAATCAGCTGACCCAATTGGTTGGATCATCATGCAAAACCTTACGACAATCGGGTGGATCCATACAATTTATATCAGAGGTGATGCAACAAGGTCACATATAAAGCACACAGGAGACTGACTGATTATGGTCCAAGTCTTGGGTTACAATCTTAACTTTTGTTTTATGTTTTGTAATAGAATTCACGTAATGCTGGTAATGCTACTGCTAAAAAATAAACGTCACCCCACTTAACTTCTAAAGAATAATGTTCAAAAGTCTTTAAGTGGTTTTAAGGTAGGATTGTTGATTTTTCTTTTTTTATGTAATGAATCAAGAAAATGATGACTTAGGAATATAATATATATATAAATAGAAACCTTGACATGAATAGGTTTTATTAAAAAAGATTTTAAAACATGCTGGAGATGCTGTTTCACATAAGTATGCATAGTAACACTGTTTGAGCTTTGCCATCAACATGTACAGAGATGGTTATGGGTTTGAGACCTCTGGGTTTCAGTAGAAAATGATTAATATATTAGTGTCATAATGTCATCATCTATAAAAAAAACTTTAGTTTCTTATAAGAATAAACATATAGTGCTACCAAGGCAGGAAAGTGTAGAAGCTTTTACTATAAACACACAGGCAAATACATAGGATGAATGGATGAACCAACTGACTGAAACTAAAGACAGAGCTGACAGTCATGACAAATGGTGGAGACAGTCAATAATCTGGCAAGGAACAAGGGGAACCAGGCAGATGAAATACTGAGGGACTGTGAACAAACAACAGCAGGGGTGACAGCTATAAAAGATCCAGCAGTGACAGGTAAGCAGGAAGTTAGCAGAATACATATGGAGGGAAAATACTAAATAAAACAGAAAGCTAAACTACAACATAGAACCAGGGAAAATGCAATCACACATCAGAACAGAACAAAATACAGTATACATAAAAAAGAAAGATGCCAACATGAGTTAAAAAGGTTTAGAGAAAAGTAGTAAAATACATAAGATTTGCATTTGGATACAGGAATTAAACAAAAAACAGAATCGATTCATTTATGACATGAAAGAATGAATGAATAATAAATACCTTATTCATCCCGGAGGGACTTTCAGTATGGTGAACGGTGACGGACATATGATGAATTTAACAAACACAGAAAGGTTTGTGTTTGCATCAGAAATTAAATAAAATATTTCTGTCAACAGTTTCACTAAAAATTCTACTAAAAGCTCAAAAAAACAACAACTGGGAGTTTTTCCACTTTTCTTCAACTCTGCAGGAGTTTTAGGAAATTGATCCAAATTACAAAGCAGTTTGTATCTCACTTTAAAACACCTTAAGATCAGTTTTATTTAATTCAGTGATGATGGAAAGGAAAGAAAGGTCAGAGTATTAAAATGACCATCCTAAGGAAAGCAAAGCATACGAAGGGTCATGCAGAGATTAGTCTTTCTTTGTATACTGTTTCAATATTTTAATCTAAACCATCTATTTGAAAAAATTGTTTCCTTCAAACAGATTGGTAGATATTATAACCCAGCTTCTTATTCAGACACAGCTTGTTACATACTGATAACTGTTATCCAATATTTTCTTGAACAAAAGAGTAAAAACCTTTTTGAATTTGAAAGCCCAGAATGATTTACTGGAGCTCAGGCTGAAAAAGCAGAGCTGGTACAGACAAGCAGTGATCACACGCTGAAAAGACATGAAAGCATGACGTTATCTTCATCCTGGATAAGCATCTGAATATGCTGCCTAAATCCAAGCGACCAGTTATCTTTCCAACCCTTCTCACTCACACACACTTGCAAGGAGGAGTTTTGTCCTCTCCAAAAAACATAAAGCAAAAGCAACTGAAACTGGCTCAACGGTATGACGTATGCCTGCAGTGTTTTATCCTACCCGGCATCAGACCTGGATGTAACATTAGAAGGCAACAAGGCAATAAAAATGAGCAAAGTACTGTAAATGGCACCCAACTGAGGTTAACCTATTGTGGTTAATTAGCTGGTTGTTAGCTTGAAATCCCTAAAATGTAATCATTAGTGTACTTAAACACAAGCCTACTTGATGCTGTCTTTTATTGCAAAAAAAAAAAAAAGAATTTAAATGTGTTTTTGATTGCTCTGATTGCTCACGCTGCCCTGATGATTAAAGAATAAATATTGAACACAGAGTTTAAAATGACCACCGCTGAAAGAACAAAGGACCAGAACTATTTTAGGGGGATTTTAATGGACAAACAGACATTTTATACTATGCTCAAGGTCAGTGTAAGTTAAAAGTAAATAGTTATAAGCAATGAATCTAACAAACATACAAAGAGAAATACTTTAAGCACCTCATAGACATCTCATATGTATGGTCTTAAAAATGATAAATTAAATTCTAATACCAAAGGACTCTGCTACATTCAAAATATGAATCCAATATGTCTCTCTGCAAAGCATTGAGTTTATAATGCTTTACCTCTAGAGAAAGATGGGATTTTTTCCATTCTTCTTTATTAATGCGGCAGAGCTGTGGTTAGCCTGTAAAATAACACACCATACCGTGTCATTAGCAGCTGAAAACAAGCTTGTAACTGCCTTCAACTACCTGCCTGATAGCTTATGTACACTTGTTTGCATGTTGGCTATAATTGCCTGACTCAATTAGCAAGGATGTAGCATCAAAAGCTGTAAAAGAAATTCAGACATTTCCCGCCCTTCTTTGTCTTTTCAGAGCTTGTTGCATCTCAGCTGAGAAGCTCTAGATTTAGCCGCATGTTCCTGAAAGATGCAAAAAGTCCTGCTTAGTTATAACAAGGAAAGAAAGTTAAGACACTTTGACAGCAGAGACACTAAAAGCCCCCCTTTGTTTTACCATTAAGGAACCGTTCTAGGGTTTTACTAAATGTGAAATAAAAAATTAAATGCTATGTGTATCTTTATTACATGCAAGTCATTTTTGTTTGCATCACTTTCTGCAGCTCAAAAGATCCATTATATAACAATTGGGATATTTCTTCCTTGTGTTATCATGTTTCTCTAATGTGTTTGTGGAATTAAAAGGTTCACCATGCATTGCGGTACAGTAAAATTAGAAGCACACTTTAGAGCTGCAGGAGTCTGTGAACTCTAAAGATAATTAGAGCTGGTGTGGGATTCACAGCTCATTGCAAGTCTCACACAGGTTAGACTCCCAGCAGGGAAACATGAACGCCGCACAGGCACACAAGGATCATTTGCAACAGAAGAATAAGGAAGAGCTGTTATTAAGACATTGATCAAGACTCTGACTAAGGATTACAATACCCAGAGTGTAAAATCCAGTAGAGCCGACGGATATGCTGCTGACAGGAAATGCTCATTACTACAGTATAAATATAATACCTCCAACCTGCCATCTACAGTCAGAAACAAGACATCATATAGTTTTCTCTGGCATATGTTTAGTTTGCAGCTTCTTTCAGCTTCAGTGTGATAGCTGTGAACAACAGTTCATTGCTTCATGACTTTATCTGATCAAATACGCGTTTCCTTCATTTATTTTTTAAAAAGTAAAGCTCTAACCTTTGTAGCTGGGTGAGATTAAAACAGAGACTATTTCTTTGCACATGTAAGCCATAAGAGCTCACATGCATGAAACAAAGTGGAGATGTAACATCCACGTGTGCTGAGAAGAATTGAATTAAAACCAAACTGTGAGGACATTATTAAAATGGGATGTATTAGCTAAATGTTCCCAATTTAATGAGCTCATTAATGCAAGATAAAAGGCTGCATTAATATTCTATCAGATATTAGATACAACCTTCCAGCCATTATCAAAGCCAGACATCGTTATATCTTTTTTTCAGACTCATTTATCGCAGTCTACTGTACATCCTACCTTAACTTCCACCTAATCTCATTCCCTTCATGCTCCTCATTTCCTTTTCTTTCATTTTCATCATTTAAAATCTTCCCGTTAGCTGGTTTTACTGCAGAGAACACTAACATATGAGCAGAGGAAACGTTTGTTGCTTTGTTGAACTGTCTCTGCTCTCAGCTGTTTGAGCTCCGTTCCAACGTCGCTACAATAATCCCAACAACATTTACTCAGTGTTGGATAATTGAGCTTGACTTGAAGCCATTCAGTTACGCCCCATAACACCGTGATTTCCACATCATTATGGAACATGCACATAAACAGATCGTCTTATCATATTCATTTAGGCTTTTGAAGATCTGATACATATGTGGCAAAAAAAAAGTGCACACAGGGGAATCTAGTGTTCCCAGAATGATGTTAAATGTGTTTATGTGTTAGATGATGCCTTCAGTAATTGTAATCTGAGCCAACTTTCCAAATTTCTGGGAAACTGATGAAAACAAATCTGTGTACTTTTTACATATCGTATTCATTTTGCCACATCAGGCACAGTTTGCATGTCATTTCTGCACATTTTATCATCTTACCTGACATGAATTAGGCTTTGGATAGAGGGTGCAGTACTTTTTATTAAGTTACATGCTGTAAAATGATTCTATAAAATTAGAGGGAAGGTGTTATAACATGCAACATGACATTTATATGCTTTGTCAGTAGAGACTGTAACTTATGTTGTAGGTCTTATTGTGGAATGAACACTTTATTCACTGTGTCTACCTCTAATCCATTCAGGAACTGTTATACTGCTCTCTCTTCATATATTCTGCTTTTTAATACAAAGGTAAAAAATAAAAATAAAGCTGTGGAATAGAAAAATGTAAAAAAAAATAATAAAAGAGTAATTTTAGATGTTTTATTGTGTTTATAACTCGGATGGGCTTTTAAAATGTTATTTAAAAGATACGTTTACCTCTCTGGTTGGACGGAAGCCCTAATCCGTCTCCTCCGTCAAAGGAGAAATCAATCACTCTGTCCCTGGAAGAACACCAGCTGGCATCTGAACCGACTGTGCTATTTGGCCTTGTGGAGATTGACTATACTTTTCTTCATTCCTGCTCTTTCAATCATCAAATTAATTCCCTGTGTTTCCAAGATTTCTTTGTCTAAAGAAAGCAAACAAATGATGGCCCTCACCCCCAGCACACTATTGTCTGTTTATTCATCGCCCACATCTCCTGAAGTCAAAAAGAAAGAACAGTACATGAGTAATTATTGGGTTTTTCTCCCAAGCAGGAGAAGATTTAGATTGTTGCTGTAAAGTTTTGGTCAAATATTCACAAGGCACAGAGCAATAAATCACCATGTAGTTTGTCCTGATTCCATTGTGTGGTCATCTGTCTTTTGTCTGCCCTTAATAGCCCTTTGTCATCTGTGCCATAGTCTAATTTATGATGAAAAAAGATGCAGTTCATGTAAAAGTGTTAAATGGCTTTCTAAATCTATTTGTGTGTATTTTTGTTCTTTGAAGAACTGTGGATTTGTAAGTGCGCCTTAGAGATTAAATGAAGAAACAGAACTTGACAGAATTGGATTAGGAGCATGTTTGTGTCTCACATTATTGCTTTTATATGTCGGCGAAGCTCTCTGTGGGCTTTATTATGCACAAATTCTGTCTGTCTTAATAGTACTGAAGGTTTTCAGGCCATCAGGAGGTCAGTTGTATCAATTATCTTGGTGCTGTTTAGGAGAGGACCTGTGTTGTGTTGTTCTCCCGTTGAGCACGACGACTTCCATGTTGAAACCATGAGAAATTCATTCATTAGGTTTTCAATAAGGAAGTCTCAAGGTACAGTTTACAGGTGAGCAGTAGCGCGAAGAGAAAAAAGAACAAGGAGTGAATTACAAAAATGGATGCTGTGTTTTTATTGATCACCAATCCTGTTTATCCACATGAGATAGAAGCCACTTCCTTCCACCCAGTCCTGTTGCAACAACTCTTCAGTTTATAAAGCTGCAGCACACAGCTGCTTTTGGGAACGGCTGTTGCTAGGACACCAAGTCCTATTTAATATATAATGTGAATAAACTCCTTTGACTGGCTACCTCCAACGTGTGTAAAATAGCAAATCAAGCTATTAAAATATATAAGACTAGATCAAAAATATGTCTATAAACTGTTATTACACCTACTTTGACACTGCCAACATTTTTTACTTGTCAAAGTAGGTAAATCACACACATCAGGTCCTTAAACTGAGAGCTTACTAACACATTCTTCACACTGTTTTCTTCCTTTAGGAGTATACTATTGATGTCTTCTTTCGTCAGAGTTGGAGGGACGAAAGACTTAAGTTTGATGGACCCATGCAGGTTTTACCCCTCAACAACCTTCTGGCCAGTAAGATCTGGACTCCTGATACCTTCTTCCACAATGGAAAGAAATCTGTTGCTCACAACATGACAACTCCCAACAAACTCCTACGACTAGTTGACAATGGCACGCTTCTCTACACAATGAGGTGAGACACTTATTACTCTTCATCCCTAAATGTATATATGTTCCTTATGGGCCTGCACATGGCCAATGCACACTCAAGGGACATGTTGTTTTTCCCAATTAAACTACTTTATATACTTTATAGTCGGCTTAGAGGATTCGCTCTGTTCATGCATAACCGATTGGAGTCTGCAGAAGTTTTTCTGTTATCACAGCATAATTTGTGTCCTTTTAGCATAACACTGTGCACGCACAACAAATTAGCGGGGAGGCAAATGTCTGCAAAGAGAGTTGTACCATCTGATGATGAGATTTGCATCACTCAGATCCCAGGGAACCCTCAAGCACCACTGATTTAAAAAGAGACAATAAAGTCTGCAGCTGCTTGAATTTTATATATGAACGCTTATAAGCATGCTATCCAGAGCTTGTATACTGATTACCTGTTTACATTTTACTAT
>JBAMIG010000016.1:3809407-3828415 GCA_037177335.1 Kiunga ballochi | reverse complement strand
TAGATAGATAGATAGATAGATAGATAGATAGATAGATAGATAGATAGATAGATAGATAGATAGATAGATAGATCATTATTAGCCATACACATTCTGCACTTTGAAAGTTCTCCTATAAAGGGAGCTTTGAGTGCTCTATAAAGAGCATAAACAGTTATTTTATTTATTCATTACGAACCAAATGGGACAGGAACAGTGAGCAGAAACCGAGTTAAAGTCCCAGAGACATTGGCCCTGATTTATAATGGCAGCATATGTTATGTTCTTATTCCAGAGGCAGTCTCCACAAAAGACAACATCCCTACATTTGTATTACTGCAGACTGCAGATTAAAAAAACTGTGTTCGTTGCCTAAGATGCATCTCCTGAGGCTGACCATCAGAATCGACTGATTTTGTTGTTTTATTTCTAAGTATTGTGGGTTATTTTTGCAGTGTTGCAAGGACACAGGAGTAAATGGAGAGATTTTCTATTAAGTCAGGAACGTGAAAATACAAATGGGTTTCAAGTGTTTTAGCATGTTTTACTTTGTACTTGACCCATTTATAAGCTCTGGTTCTACAGACAGCAAATGTGCATAATGCAAAAGTAATACCCTCATTTTAGTGATGTTTTATGACTTACCATACTAAATCCAAAAGACCCTATGCTTAGGATGATATCTGTGCAGAAAGTATCAATCTCTTTCATTCTTTTCCAAATTATTTGCAATTTAAGACCAATCTGTTCTTCTAAGGATTAGAAAAGTAAATCTACTATTAAAATAAACAAGACAACACAGTTTTTTTATTGTCGCTCCGAGACCTTAAATGTTGTAGATCCTAATGTTTACAACATAATACTAGGCTTATACTCTAATACAAATATTACTTTTTAGATCAAATTTTGTCACTGAACGTCCTCAATTACATATACATGCATGAGATCATTGTTATCATTGATTTCATTTTACAATATGTCAAATGTGGGAATACATGTTCTGTGGTCTTTATTGTCCCTAGATAACATTTATATGCACCTTATTATTATCAAGAAATTCTTCATTTACTTGGCTAGTGGTTATTGGGTTAAATTACTAATTAAACACTACCAGTCAAAAGTTTGGACACACTTTTTCATTGGATTTAATGGATAAGTGTGTCCAAACTTTTGACTGGTAGTGTAAATCAAATGACCCATTCAGTAACGACAGTAAAAACAAAAAAGTGATGCATGTGTATATAAAAATACTGTTATTCAAATATTTATCAGGTGTGACCTGGTTGGGTTACAAGCTTTCCTGAAACATTATTAGATATTTTTATTGATTGATGTTGACAGCAGGCAACACGTTTAATAATTAGTTGTTTCCTTCCATGTATGTTTTTGTGGTTAATCATCTGAGCTCATTCGATATTTGATGAGACTTCAAGGTTTAACACAGCGCATGAGTTTATGTGAGTCACAAGAAAACCCCAGCATGTATTTGCTCAGATCTTATACACTGAAGCAAAACATGAATGATTCCCTTTTTTCAAACTTAACATCTTCTATCTTGATTTTAGATATAAAACAGTCTGAGTCAAAGTTTCAAAACTTGAATTAAGTTTATGTTGAAATTCTGCAACACTTCAGGCTCTGAATGCTTCGTTCACAGCAATACCTCTCTGTCCCTTAATCTTTCCTGCATTACCACAAAAAGCTGTCCTGGGGTTGTCTTCTGGCTTGCTGGGAGTAAATCATATCTCAGAATAGATTCAAGCTTGAAATCCAGGATTTACTAAATAAGTTGATTTTCCTTTCCTATATATGTGGCCTGTAAAAGTCTGCATAAGGGCATCTTCCTTACAGCCAGGTAAAATATAGTGGACTAATCGGTGCCAAGCAGCAGCTATAATGGCTTGCTCCAGACAGCCTGGGTTTCCAGGGTTCTCAGTCACTCAGTGTGAAAAAGATAACAATAATAATGACCACAAGATGCCATATAATTGTATTATCTGTACTAGCAGGAGACATTTTAATGTCTTTATTTGTTTTTTAGCTCATTTGTCTCATGATACAAGCTTTGAACATTTCAGTAGCCAGCAAAGAAAGAAGCATCCACAAGGAACATTTTATAACATGTATGTTTGTGTATTTGTCTGCTTATAGTAGCATTTAATTAGTGGCATAATGCAAAACAACATGACACTAAAAGAAGAATATCTTAGCAAACCGTGTCAGTGGTGAACAGTGTTTCTAGGTTGCAGCTTTAGCACATAACAATGCTGATAAGCCAGAGACACAATATAAGAAGAAACATATTTCTGTTGTGGTATATAGTCTTTTTTTTTTTTTTTTTTTTTTTGCTTCATATGTAAAAACTGTTTGACACAATCAGTGCAGCCTTCCCCAGACTGCTTTTTCCAGCTTGACATTGGGTCTTCAGATTGACAGGCAGAAATGCGTACTGCTGCAATGGAACTTTTCCGTCGGCGGGGATAATTTCTCCCCTTTGATGGCTCGTCTTAATGGCAACAGCTTGGGCTGCATTCTCAGGGGCTGTGCTGAGCATGCAGTTGTCATGATAGATAAAAAATAACCGGGTCACAGAAAGCGACAAGACACTCTCGTCTCTCTCCCTGCTCGAATAAAACGACTGGAAAGCAAAGCCAACGGATTTCTGGTACTTTTCCCTCTGACATATGGATGAAACACTTAAAAGGAGAAACTCGATGAGGAAAACTTCTAGCTCGATAAATCATCAGGGACACAGACAACAGGAATCAGACAATGAGCTGTAGACAAGTCTGTGCCATTTTCATCTGTTTGACAAGCCCTGTACATAATTAACTTTCCCCTCACTAGCTGAAGGTGTGCTTATTACAGGAATTAGCCGGTGGGAAGCTTTTGCTTGTAAAGCCTGTGAATTCTTGCCACTCCGTGACACATGATTGGACACTGCTGTGTGAGATATTATGTTCTGTTTGCGTCAGCAGAGGAAGAAGCATTGGCTGATTGTACAGGAGCTTTCTCTGCTGGAGCCAAGAAATGATCACCATTTCATATTCACCCACACCTGCAATACAAGTGGCTTCACCTACAGACATTTTGACACAATGGTTTCTCAAAAACACAGCCTGCCGCCATCACTTGCAGCAGGTGCATGAGAGAGGGGAAGCTGCTCTGCTTGTTTTCGAGAGAAATACAGTTTTTATTATGCCCGTTTTACTAACGCAATGGAAAAGTCAAAGTCCAGTCCTCATCTCTGGGGGGGAGCATGTTGTTTTCTCTTTAGATTAGAATTTTTCCATGATTTTGTTTAAATGAGCAGGTTTGACTCATAAGACACTTGCTCTGATCAAATATTTTAAGGGAAAGTAGGCAAGATAAATCTGAGCAGTCATAATGCTGGAGTTATTAAAAAACTCAGGGAAAAAAACGACAGCAGAAATACAAAGAAGGAAAATCTTTAATGATTTGGTATCAAAAAGTGCATTTTAATTAAAATTGAAATGGATGACACGTAACACAACACGCAGTGATGACATTAGGCTGAGGCCACCTCTACAGCAAGCATCTCAAAAATAAATTGGATTGATCAAGCACCACTCCAAAAATGCAATCAATCAAGGACAAAAGGACATTGTTGCTTCTTATATGCAGTCTGCACTTCCTCTCTCTCTCTCTCTCTCTCTCTCACACACACACACACACACACACATGCTAGCATACTTGAGGCTATTAAATATGCCAACACCTCCATCTCCAATCATGGGGACAGACTGTCCCAAGGTTCAGTTACATGCACACATGCACACTGAGCTCCAAACAGTGGGGCATGATGAGGCCAAATTACCCCCAGGATACTTAATCACACTCAGACGCAACAATTTGCTAAAGTTACGCAGACAAGGTCAATACATGCATTATATTCATGGTTGCATTGTTTGTTTGTTTGTTTGTTTTTTGTTATTTTTTCTTTTATTGCCTGCAGCTGACGAAATAACTTTGAATACAAACAAGAATTTTTGAGCAGAAGTAAATTATGCATTGTGTCACATTGGGTTAAGGAAAACAGGAAAAAGGCCCAATGCCACAGACAGTTTCCTCAATAATTAGGCCATATAGATGACTGTAGTTGACAGCCCAGCTAAAAAGCAACAGGAAAGCACTCTGTAAAACTCATTTGCCAGCCTACTGTGCAAAGAAATTCCTTAATGCCAAAGACTGAAGAGTTTACTGAGCTATGATTAAGGTCATGTGACACATTATTGTAGCAATTAGCTTTTCTGCTGATGTAAGCCGTCACTGTGAAAAAGGGAGCTTGCGGTAAGATGGAAAAGAATCAGGTTATCTGGGAGCATCAGTGTGACCCCCATCTGTCTGAGCCATGTTAGCCCTCAACTTGCTGTCGATGCAGAGGAAGGATCATTCTCACTCTGTTCCCCAGCTCACAATAGGAGAAAAGACACTTATTCCATTAAACATTTCATTCCTCAGTCCCTAAGAAGTCAACATCTTTATGAGAATTACTCCACATCTGGTACTACAAGGCCTCCTTGTGAGTTGTATTCATATTAGTCACACTAATGTAGTGTCACAAGTGAAAAATAGGGCTTTTCCTGCATTGGTGAGTGTTTGTGAATATTGACGATGAAGAGCAAACCAAACATTTCATGAGGAGCTGTGTGCTGAAAGAGATGCACTGTGAAGCATATTGGAGGGGAAGAGAGGACATTAGTTATGCTAATTCATGAAATGGGGAGAAGGCAAATTAAATGAAGCTGAAGAAGAAGAAAAAAATTCAAGCGTGGCTTAAAGCAAAAGTAAAAAATAAAATAAAAACTGGGAGTACTCAAAGTGGAACAGTCCCATTTTCCCATTTCCCAAATTGCACATAGTTGATTCCTTTCCTCACATTGGGATGTGAGCAGAGGAGGTGAGGTGACGGGAGTTTAAGAAAATGAAACTTCTCCGCTTCAGAGCGCCGTTAAAGCCGATGTCAGCTAAAATGATGTGTGGTGCAGCTGCATCATCTCGCCATTGTTTTGGTGCAGCCTAGTGCTTTATTTCTGTCAAAGGACTACTAAATCTTTTTTGCTGCAAAGTGGATGTTTATTAAATTTACACCATAAGATTAGCTTGCATCACAAACTTCCAAATTAAAGGTTGCAGTGGCGAATCATTGCTTGCCTATTATAGTAAAAAATTAAAGAAATCTGTTTGATTATGTTTCCTCTTTAATAGTATAAATTAGTGTTGCATTAAACTCTGTTAGAAAGCCTGATTAGTCCCCAAAAGAAAGAGCTAAATTCCCCTGCAATATGTCCCTGTGGCGGGTCGCTGTTTTGAGTTTCTTGCTTAGTTGGTTGGATGATTGCTCCCCTGCAGTAATAAGAAAGAAAACAACACATTTTGCACTTTATTTGTTTAACATTGTCAGGGTCCTTGTGTGTGAAAGATCCATATGCAGCTGCAACCTCCTTCCACCTCCTCCTCATGCTGGTCACAAACTGGTCACATTCTGCTGCGGGATAGCTCCCCTTGTGTGAGCCAAGATTTGTTAAAGGTCAATTGAGCTGATTCCAAAAGCATCCACTCGTGCTGAGGTCTGGATTCATGGCAGCTGAGCCTTTCTTCTAACTCTGGAGATACTCTGTGATGATCCTGGTTCTGTGGGGGAGATCCTTCTCATACTGAGATTATATTTCTGAATTTTAACTTGTTGGTATTTTCATCTATCCATTCTCTACCACTTGTTCCCTGAACGGGGTCGCTGGAGCTAATCCTTGCTCACATTGGAGCGACAGGCGGGGTTCAGGTCGCCAGTCCATCACATATAAACAAACAGCCATACACACTCACTTCTAGAGGCATTTCAGTCTTCAATCAGCCTATCCCCAAGATGCATGTCTCTGGACTGTGGGAGGAAGCTGGAGAACCTGAAGGGAACCCACGCTAACACGGGGAGAACATGCAAACTCCACACAGAAAGGTTCCTGGTGGACCTTCCCCAGCCGAGGCTCAAAACAACAACCTTCTTGCTGTGAGGCCACAGTACTAACCAACTGCGCCACCGTGCAGCGTGTATTTGTATTTCAAACTTATTTTCAAACAGTAAAAGAGACGATTTAACACAAATTAAAAACTCTTAAGGTTTGAAAAGTTCTTAGGATGAAGTTAAAACATTTGTTCAAACCTTTCTGTCAATAATAAATATTGACGCGGGTTTTACAGTATCTCATCACGATACCACATAATTATAATAATACCCTCCCAGAATCACTCATAATGTGCATTATTACTAATAATTATCTCTATTTTTTATAATATAATACTTTTTTTTATTATTTTTACATTTTATTTGATGTTTTCATGTCTTTGTTGCAGCTTTTCCATTACTGTATTACTTGTATATACGATGAACTTTAGCTTTTGTTTACACACACTTTTGTTTGCTTGTTCTACTTTGACTGAATTTAGAAGAGCTTTTGGATTCTCTTTAGTAGATGATGATCATTTTTTAACTTTATACATAATCAAAACAATCTTGAAACATCAGTGTTTTCAGTTTGACAAACAGAGAGGAGAAAAGAATGGAGTTAGCGCCCAGTTTCTGCAGAAATGGGATCACAACAGACTCTGAAATCTCATTCTCACGCCAGTCACCCATCTGTGACAGGTACACACCTGGTAGTGCTTGAACTAAAAGTGAGTTTTCGCCCCATTTTGAGGGGAAACTACCCATATGTTTAGCTGCGTTGCTCAATCCATGATCATTACGAGAGACTTATCAGAATTTCCAGAGACTTCCTTTAAAATATTAAAAGGATTTTTAAGTTACATGTATGATGAAGGAGGAAACAAGAGACAGGGAGGCTGAAATTAAACAAATGGGATGAGTCTTCTGTTGCATGACATGAATTATTTCAGTTCGACTGCAGATTTTTAAAGTGGCCACAGTGGGGATAAGTGGTGTGAAGAAGATTACCACAGTGCAAACTCACACAATGAGTGGCACGCGGGAAACTGGAAGTCTGCTTGGTAATCAGTCACAGTGCCCTACTTGTTCCTCCACATGTACCATGTGAGCCACTTACTACTCCGATAAAAGATGCAAATAAGTCGTTTTAACATCATCCTCTGCCATTTTAAAATGAAAGACGGAGAAATCCCGACTCTCCGGTCTGAGAAGCACGGCAGCCTCTCCAGCTCGCTTTATCACACGCAGGCTTTTTCCGTCGTGTTTGTTTTATCATAAGCTGATTGCCTGGAGAGGGCCTGGCTGCTCTCATTAATACAGTGTGTCAGACATGTTTTCAGGCACTGTTTTTCGCTTTGTTTCTAATCCTGCTTCGAGCCGTTACTGCTTCTGTGAGCAGTCCAGCTTGGTTCTGCACCGATGCCAAACAGAACCGTTCTCGTTTCTACGCTCTTAGTTTGACCAACTTGATCGCCTTTGTCATGATATTTTTCTATCATGATACTTCCTTTCGGCAATCCAGATTTGACTGATGTAGTTTGGATTTGACCATTTCTAAGAGTGTAAATTGTTAAGAAGTACTTCCAGCTAAAAACTGATGAGTAGACTATGTAATTTGGGTAATATTAATATAATTGGTAAACTTTTTTTCTTTTCTACTTTTCTTTTCAGGAACCGTTTCAGGCTAACATGGCCAGGATTAAAGATATGGTTAGGCTTTTGTTTTGTTCTTGTGTGTGTCGTGTCTCGTGGTGTTGCTTCTATTTCCTCTTCATGAGTTCAAATGGAAGTATTGTTTAGTCTAGCGCTTCGCTACTGACAGCATTTAACGGCTTCTTCCTTTACAGAGAAGAGAATCTGCCACCTTGGCCAAAAAGACGAACAACACCTTCAACATAGTCGGCACCACCTACGCCATGAACGTAGGTAAAGACCAAGGTTTGACGACCATTTCAAAGAGCGCCACGGGAGCCACAGCTAAACACTCCTTTCTGCATAAAATGGACGACCCCTACACAGAGGCCAAGAAATCCTACAACCGCGTCAGCAAAGTGGACAAGATATCACGCATCATTTTCCCGGTTCTCTTCTTCATCTTCAACTTAGGCTACTGGGCTACGTATGTCAACAGAAAGCCCGCCATCATGAAGGCAAACAACTTAAACTGAATCTAACTAAATGATCTGGTTTGCTTCGGAGGATAGGCAGGTTTGTAGAAGGCCAAGTCCATCACATCCTAATGTGTGTGTATGTGTGTGAGCGCATGTTTTGTGCGTCTGTTTTTTCTAATTGTTTGATTTTTGCACGTCTGTGTAGATGGAAGGCAAAGTTCAGCGTGCGTTAGAATCACATATAGTAGTGGACCTTGGAGGAAGCATATTGTCACATTAGTCTGTGTTTGTGTAGCGTTTATTTTTCTTCCCTTCCACATTAGCTCTGGCCCTGCTACCCCCAATCCCCACCGCCATTTTTTTTTATGTAAGTAACTAAGTGTTCCTTCTGGTGTTTTTTAATTGCTTGCCATTTTGTGGAGTAGTCAAACTGTGTTTTCACCATGTTTTGACATGTTTTGGGTTTTTACAGGATGCATGTATTTTTCGGTTTTCCATTGTAGCTCATTACCGGTGATAAGGCGCCAACACGTCCGTGGAGTTGACGACATGTATGCACACACGCACACAGACACACACCAATGCATCAGACAGCCTGAGCAGAGCCAGTTGTTTTACTGTGCTGTGTTAGTTGGGGAGAGTCTGTATAGATTTACAGGAAAATCATTAATAATTGTCAGCGTCTGGCCTTGGCTGAATCTCAGCAGTCTCAGTGCAGACTCACTGATCTGCTGATCCATTTTCTAGTCCAGTGGTTCTCATTGTTTTAACTGGCTGAGTATGTTAAGTGACATATAAGCTATGTGCCTTGTTAAATACACTCATCATAAAGATAAAGTCTTGTACATTAAGACGTATGCAGGAAGGTCTGTGTTTATGTTACATGTAAATATTTACTGGTATCCACAGGCTCCGTACAGACACAAAATTTAAAAAGGCCCCATCAGAATTTAATGTCAGATCTATGCCTGTGGAAAGATTAAGCAAAGAGATTAAAAGATCCAGTCTAAGTCCAAAACAAATTACTATGTGCATTTATGTTTTGACGTATGACAAGGAAATCTTTGTGAGTCAGTCATAACAAACTACTACCATTACCTCAGACTCAAGTCAAAATCTGATCTGATGTTTAGGGTTTTTATTGGATGTTAAATGCAGTAATTGTCTTACAGACACTTTTTTATTTAGTATTTTGTTAGCAAGCATCCAGAAGCTCTGGTTTCTGTTTTTTTCTTCTTTTTGCTAAAGCCATTCCGTAAATGTTCTGCTTTTCTGCGTAATCAAGACATAAATCCATGCTGTTCTTTTATACCTGGTTGTGTAAAGTGCATCAGTGTTCATTTTGTTATCTACATTTGCTGAATTGGTTTTGTGTTTTGTCGTAGAAAACAAAAACCGATGTGTTCAAGTCAAACATTATTTCTAAACAATTTCCAGATATGTTTTTTTTACTGGAAATTACAAAGTCAATATCAAAACTGCCCAGTTTCTTAGTAATCAAATGAATAGTATAGGCTATTTATATTTAAGTCTATGTTTTTAAAGGGCGATGAGAGGCAAACCAGATTTATCTCCTCGGCAACCAGTGTCTTTAACTATTATTTCTGATTGTCAAGAAGCATCTGCATGTGAGAATCTGTGTCTATCGGTTGACTTTAGTACATGTTTGTAAGGATGTTTAGCCATTTCTGTTGCTTATTTATCAGATGGGAATTTTTTTTATTATTTTGATTATAGACTCTGAGAATTTACAGCATAACCAGTGTTCTGGAAGTGTTTTCCTCCATTTGCAAGAAACCGGATGCAGGATTTCATCAGTGATAATCTGAATGAATTTAGAGATCAATTAATAATGCTGAAGAACTAAGATTCTCAAAAAAATTGATAAGAATGAACCAACTCCCTGTTTAATCAGCTACAAATACATCCATACATGTCATGGTGCCGACAGTTTAAAGCTTTTTCATTGCAACACATTTAACGAATTTGTTCTCTGATCCTGCAACTTCTCTCTTTTTACAGACTCTATAATTTGTCTCAAACAAACTGATTCATCATGCACCGTTTCTAAAGCCTTCTAGATGCATCTAATTCAAGATCTGATGACACACCGCTCTAATGTTTATGTATGATTCCTGTGAGTAATGAGATTGGGTTGTGTGGGTAGAAAGCTTTAAGCAACAGCTGCCTAGTCTTTGAACTGCTTTTGTAAAATAACTTGCCTCAAAGAAAAGGTATTCTTCTAGAGGGTAACAAAACTGATTTTAAACATGTACATCACCAACCAGGCTATGACAGTGTCTGGTGAAATATGATAGCAAAAAGAACATTTACATGTTTTTTTGGGGGGGAGGAGATTTTTTCTTTTTTGCATACAATGGATATGTAGACATTTGTGGTGGGAGGTGAAGCTCTAATGACGATTCATCTCTTTTGGCCAATCGTTGTGAAAGTCACCAGCCTGAATGAATGTCCTAATCGGACCAAATTGTTCCAGTTGTAATTTATTTTATTTGCATTTAGTTCGGTATGAGGTTAGGCTTCTATGTCGGTGAAGAATAAAGAAACAAAACACTTCCAGAATAACACAACCAGAACCTCTGCTGAACTTTAGCAAATTTATCATCCTCCAAACTTTCAACTGAGTAACTAAAATGCCTCAACATGCAAACATTCAATGCAGCAAAAGTGAGTTCATTTTACCACAAATAACTGATTTAAAGTGCATCTGTACACCTTGTTTATTAGGGATCTTTGCATATTGTTTGCCTGATAGCGTTTGCCTAAGTCATATTGTTTGTATTGTATTGACTTTAGCAGATATCATATTTTGGGCAAATATAAGTTAGTTGTTGATGCTTTATTAATGTATATGATAATATTGTTTCTTTTTTTTCTTTTTGTGGGTTGCTGAAGGGTTTTGTATAAAAAAGACTGTGTTGCCGTTCAGGTTTGATTATGATTGTTTTATTCATGAGGTATTGTCCTCACAGGGCCAGAGTTAATGTCACATAAATAAAACCATGTCATCCTATACACTGAAATACAATATATTAAGAGTAAAATACTATATAAATATATTTATGCTATTTAGTAGAGCATTGAATATTCTATGTTTTATACAACATAACCTCTACAGCATTGATGCAAATCTATTGATGGGTAGAAAAACCATTGACTATTAGATTAACTGAACAAATATTAACGGTAACGATTCTAAGGTGAAGGTGTTGACTAATGTGTGAATTTGTAGATATTGTGAAATGAATTCAAATAGTTTTTTTTTGTGAATATTGATATGTCATGTCATTTATTTTTACATCTGATAAACACTGCTGTCCGACATCAAACTCTGTAACACTACGTGTTATGGTATTATAAAGAAGTACAGTAGAAACACAGTATTCTTCATCAAGCTACTTACAGGATCAGTATCTTGTGTGCACTTTTCTAACCTAACTGTGAATTAGCAGCTGTCTGCAGACAGAGTTGTACACACTGTGTTCTTCGTCCAGCAATTCCACTGCATGTCCCTTCGCATTGAGAGATCAAAGACTTCCTCCACAAAGACAGCTCTGGGAACTTTGTGGACTGTTTCTGTTGGGAAGTTACTCTCTATATGCTCAGTGACTGGACTCTGTATGTTGCACTCTCTTGTTCGTGTGCTTACTGTATGAGATGTAGCAAATGGAAATGGGGATTAAAAGTATGATGTATTTTGTCTTTGAGTCATAAGACTGTTCTTCATTTTACTCAACTCTTTAAGGTTACAGCAGAGGGAAGCTTCTGTGAGATTTAACTCTCTTTTTTGAGAATAGTGTTGTAATGTTGAGAATAAAGTTGAAATGAAAGAAGATAAGAGTTCAAAGACATTTTTAAGACTAAACTACATCTTTACTAGCGATGTGCACACTGTGCAATGCGTGGTCCAACAATATACCATCCACCCAACATACTAATTTAAATTAACAGGCATATCAATAAATTACACATGTATTGGCTCTTTGGTAACTTTTTAGCTGTAATGTCAGGGATGGAGATGCAAACACCTTCAGGATAAACCATCTAACTTGATCTCTTTTATTGCATTCTTGTGGATTTTTTCTTCGCTACAGTAGCTCTTTGATAAAAGGACTGGGGGTTGTTCTTGCAAAATAAGCCATTTGTAATGTCACCAGTTAACTTACCTTTAATATTTTGTGGGGATAAATATATCTATTTCCTATTTAGCAGGGTTTTTAGGATAACTTGGTCACTGTTTAATGCTATTTGTTTGTGCAGGGAACACTGAGTTATTAGATCGCCAAGGCACATCATAAATCTTAGGATCTGTTCTCTGTTTTTGTAAATTCTCTATTTATAGTGGGTATTTTATGCTTTCTTTTGTACAGTTAACATTACAACTTCAATATCCAGGTGAATAAATGCACTACATGTTCACAAAAACACGCTGTCAAACTCAGTATTTAAGAAGTTCTTTTAAAAATATCCATTTACACTTTTTGGAAGAGACACAAAGTTTAAATACCGCACTTTGTCAGAGTGTAAGAACATTGCTGTTTGATAGTTTACTGTGTAAAATGTTGAAATGATGCACAAGTGAAGTGAACTATCATGCAATTTATGCAGATAAATCAGATTAATTTAGCATCACAAATGTTGGAGAATAAGTCGATGGGTTAGTATTATACCTGCATGAATGCTTAAAATAAAAAAGTGTGGGGGGGGGTGAACTATTCCTTTATGAATAAGCTGTGCAAAGTTCACATTTTTGTAGCGGCAGCACAATATTCTTGGGAACACACTAAAATAAAGGATTCAAAAGATGAAAACTAAGTAAATCTGTATGAAACAGGGCATAAAACAGACAGGATTTAATGAGAGAGTCATTTTAACGAAGTCACCGTTTTATCTACAAACTTTGAAGGTTAATGTTGCTGTCTGGCTGCAGTCCAGTCCGAAATGCCCTGCAGGTGCTTTCAGCTGTGCAGGAACATTACTGGTGAAAACTAAAGGAGCTCATTTCTCTGTGCAGTGGAGAAAATGAGCTTTTAAAACCCTACCACCCCCATCCAACTAACACCATAGACATGAAAGGTTTTCTTGTTTGTTTGTTTTTTGTTTGTATTTTCTATGATAAATGTTAGTTATGTAAGTAATGTAAGTTATTAGACATTTACTGTTCATGTCATTACTATTATAATACAATCAGTCTACATCTGCAGCTTTTATCATTGTTCTCTAAACTAATATACAGACAAAGGAAAAATATCTGAATATCTTATGATCTGAACTGCTTAAACAATACAGTTCTACTGAGAGGAAACGCCTGCTCGTCCTTCTATTGCATCTGTTTATTCCAGTGGAAGGTGACAAAGAAACACGCATAAATGCTCTGTAAAGGTGAACTACTCTTTCAAAAGATACTACTCAAAATGCAAAACAAAAGCACACTAAAGAAGTTGCCCTGCATTGGGTAAAGGAAAGCAGAAGTGTAAGAAAAGTAGTTAAATCACATGACACAATGCTCGAGTACATTTCTACAAATGAGCAAACGCATTGAAGGAGCAGTGACTTAAATATTTTCTCATGCATGAGAAAATAATGCAATCAAGTGTGTGACCAGCAAGTTTGCTGACCTCTGTGACTAAAAAACTATCCATTTTATGGCTATAGTTTACACAAACATGTGTTCAGTCTGGTTCCTAAATAAATTATTTTTCTTAGCACATTTTTCTCTCTCGGGATAAGTTTATTAAACTTACTGACACACCAGGCAGTTTCGCCCCAAAATACATTTCAAGCTTTTAAGTATTTCACTTACTTAAAGCAAAGTCCAGAGGGAAACCAAACCAGAGGGTGGACTTTTAGACATGTTCTTGGAGAACAGAGACAAGCTATGTGTTTTTCTGACATAAAGTAATTTAAGATTTTAAGATTTTCTTAAATTGTCCATATGACATTATATGCAAAAGGAAGACTCCACAGATCTTCACAGATTCACAAATTCCTCTTTTTCTTAAATGCCATTTGAAATGTCTGTTTTTCTGTTTTCCCTACTGATCATCCTTTAAATCAGGAATTGTACTTATTCACAGTTATAAAAATCATTGTGATCAGATGCTTAGTCACATGCATCTCAATAAGAAGCATCACAAAGAAACCCAAAGCTCAGTCATGCTCACACAAAGCCTGCAGTTGCACAGTCTGCACATGGAAAAGGTTTGTATGACTTCATAACACACACGGCTGATGCTTCATGTAAGCCCTGGCCTCATCGCAGCACACAACTAAAGCTTTTGCACCAAAATATAAAGTGACAATAATGAATTGCATTAAACTAGCAGATGCCAGATTATGTAGAATCTAAGACGGGGATGACGCCAAGTGCCTTATGATCCGCCGAGTAAAGCTCCTGCAAACAGTGCAGAGGGAAAAGCTGCAAACCGGGATGGAAAACTGAAACCCTGACAAGCTGAGCCGCTTGATATGCAGCAGCATGGAAATACATGCTAATGATTGCACACATTGAGCAATCAGTAACTAAACCACGCTTACGCCACAACAGTTATGCTGCAAAATGGCCAAAAGTTCAAAGTGAAAGTGAGTGTAAGTGTAGAATAAGTGGAGTTGTTGAGAGCAGCAGTCACATGAATTTTTTAGCACTTACGTTATGATAGAACAAAAGCAGAAGGTGGATGTGAACTTATTCATTTAAAATGAGGTATTTCTGTCATGCTGCATGGAGTTTGTGGGAAAACATGAATGCAGCAGCGTATCTCAGACGGCCTTTGGATTGAAAACAGAGTTAGTCAAAGAATTGTGTGTTAAAACTTTTATTAACAAAGATAAAACATTAAAATGGTTTTGATCTTCTGAGCTTGAGACAAAAGAAATTAGATTTGTATCAATCTGAGAAGTTCCCATTCCTCATTGCTGACTGAGTCAGAGCTTTTAAATATTTCTTTCATCCAGCTTGAAAGTCCTGCCACCCACATCCAACTTTACTTTTACATTGTGCAATTTGCTTCAAAAATTCCTCATCATTGTGAGCTGCATGCAAAGTTTGCATGGCCTTCTCCATCTGTAAGACTTTATGAACACAGAATACTCCTACACACATTTTATCCATATCTTTCCACTTATATTTAATAACAAATAGGCAGTTAAATGTTGTAAAGAAGAAGAAATTACCGAGGCAAGAGCAGCTTCTAAGATGCTTTAGATATGGAGCTGTGACTTAGACAACACTCTAACTACTGCATCAATGCAGGCTGACATTTAATGAGTCAGTCATCTCTTACTGCTATAGACTTCTAAAAGCCTGACCTTTTTTGGCAAAGATATCTGAAAGACATGTTAGAGGCAGCATTATGTTTAAGTGCTGCCGTGCCAGAGTGACACCTTTGGAGCCGTTGCATTTTCCGTTCACCACAGACATCAAGGTCATATCATCAACTACTCAAGTGATTCATTTCACTGATTGTTTTCGTCTAGTTTTTACATTTTTCTCCTCAGGAATTTCCCCGCTGGATGCAGTTCCCACTGTTCCCTTATGATTGATCAAGAACTGATCATTTTTTTGAGCCACCTTTCATTTGGGTTAGTGAAGTAACCATAACATATCCAGCAAGAGAAAATGTGCTTTCGGGTCTACAACGAAGTGCTGTCAACGTTTCCACTAATGTGAGTGATGACACCAGACTCTCCAGCCTTTGTTTACTGTGATTTCTTTCCCTCTGCTTTAATGATTCTGTGCAATATTTTTCTTGTCTACAGAACCTCGGCTCAGCTCTGCAGTTTCCACTAAGAAGAGGATACCAGTGGCTCCTTTTGTGCCTGCTGCTTTACAGTGATTAGTTCAGGTGCTATAACCCTGCAGGCTTATATTTTGCCTGAAGGGTTTGTCAGGTCAGGTTTTGTTGTTAATTAGCCTGCTTGTTTAGCTTACAAGTGAAAATGATACTTGCATTGCTTCCTTTTATGTCTAGCTTCTGTGTCTGTTGTATTCGCAGGAGTGTTACAGTAAATGATTTATATTTACAGAAGAAGCAGAGAAAAACGAATTAGATATACTTGGTGGAATTCTTCAGAAGGCTGTGAATAAAGAAGCAAATACAACCCCGATTTGATAAAAGGTTTGGATGCCATGCAAAAGGGGAAAAAAGACAGAATACAATTTGCAATGGTTAAAGGCTAATGTTTGAAACATGAAAAAAACAAAGAAAACATTAAATGATGAAAATGAAACATTCTTGTATTTTAAGACATTAATTCCTCTTGAAATTATTGTCTGCATACCATTTTCAAACAGCTTAATGTGTAGTATCCTTTCTTTTTCTGTCTCTACATATCTTATAACGGACTACTCCAGTTTCTGCACCTTCGAGGGAGACAAAATGTCCAGTCTTTGGCAGTTTTCCAGCATAAAATGGATGAACAGCCTCCAAATTTGGTAATGCATACCTTTTGTCAGGAATTGTAATATCAATATTAGCTATCTTACAAGCTAATACATTTTTAAAGGTGGGGTCAGAGTGTGGCCTGAAGGCCCCAAGAATCAAACTGTAACAAAAATATGTGGTGTAAACGGATCTTTCTCTGTGTAAATCTCAGTGCAAGCAGCACGCAATGTTCTGCTGTGTTGTTCTGCATCTGCAGTGGTCTGTTTGTGGTCACGATGCAGCATTCATGCTGCAGCATCTCACCAACTTTATTGAATTTTATTTTTTCTCTCTAGAACTAACTTTACACACACCAGAATAAACTCCATGTAACCTTACAGCCGCATCCATTCCCTCAATTGTTTGTTACTAAAAGGAAACATAATTATTTGACTGCCAGTGACAACCTACATCTTAAGTAGCAGATTTGTGTTTGCGTGTTTACTATTCATTGAACAACACATCTTGTTTTAACATTAGGAGGATTCCTAAATGGCCTTTTGAACACCCGAACATCTTCAATAATTTATCATTTAAATCTGATTTATAATTTAAACCAAACACAAAGTGGCTGTAACTTGATAAATAATTCTCCCCCATGGCTGTAATACTTAGGATTTCTTCATTCATGCTGAATTATTACACTAAAAGCAATCTGGGATGTCCCATTTCATTTAGCATGAAGCCCCGGCGCTAAATGAGCGAGGCTGTGTTGCATACTGATGCCGTGCTTCTGTTCCAACTTTGTATAAAGAAAGTATTTTTTTTCAATATTAGGATTTACATTTTAGAAAAACAACCTTTATATAGGTCTTATATTGCTGAAATTTGCTTTTAGAATTAGCTTCTCTTTTATTAGTTAGATTAATGTTATAGTTTATTATTTGATCTGCCTCAGAAGAAACTGCATCATAATCTCTGATCATGTCAGAAAAAAAACACAAGAGCATGGCCGTTTATTTTCTTTGACATTATAATTCTTATCTGAGATTTGAGATTAGCAAGCTCATAAGACAAATAAATAGGTTTAGAAATAGATATTTTATTATCTAAAAAAAACTTGTCTTAAGGGAAAGTTAACTTGCATGTTTTCTTATCTTCAGTGAGATGGAGACAGTTTATGCAGAGAGATGTTGCCTCGAGCTAAACCGCTAATGTATGTCACAGCTCCAGAGAGCTCTACCATTAGGTTTTCTGAACTACGAGGTAAAGAAAACCACACTGGGTACTGGGATTTTTATTTAATATCTTTTTAGCTAATGTATTCAGGTGTAGGAAGCCAAATCTGGAAGAGATGAAAAAAAGGACCACCCCCACTCAGCTTTGCTGTCTCCAGGTGTTCCATTTTAACTCCCTCCTGTGAATTTTAGCTTGGGTTATGTCATCGATTGCAAGTCCGAATTGACTGTTAACATCTTTGTATAGCTGTTAGGACACTTGTGGAACAGAAGATTAGCTGTGGAGTGGAAAACTGAGACCCAGGAGTCAGTATGGGGTAGTCTCGTATTGAGAAAAACTGAAAGCATGCTTTGTCATTTGGAAAATAATCTACAATGAGACACTGAACCAGGCAGAAGAGACATTTTCTGGCGGCTCAAAAGAAAGAAGAAATTAAATGCAGCATAATGAAAGAAGTAAGAAATGGACTCGTTTTAAAGAGAACTTGGCTCTTAGAATATCTGAAGGATTAGATTGCAATGAGATTAATTACATCCAAGCCTTCTTCCATCCCCATACAGGAAACACATGTTGTTCTTTTCTGGTCACCATGTGGGCTTTGGTGCTGTCAGCTCTATATAACATTCCTCTAGCACAGATTATAATGTGGTCCAGTAAGTCTTGATGGTCCCAACCTCTTCACTTTGGGTATTTATTGTCTGTGGGCCCATGGTCATCCCGCATCACATCTTCCAAGATGATATCCTGACACACTTACCCATTCAACTCTTCCTTTCTTTAAGCTTCATACCTCCCTCAGGAGAAGCATGGATGAGCAGGCTTATTCTCCTTGTGGGGTGTTCCCCATGCATGACTGATGTTTAGATTAATATCCTTGACTGATTTCTGCTCTGTAGTGAGGAGAGAAGCAGGCCTATCAGCTCACAGCCATCCCCTAAGGAGATCATTGATTTTCACACTATTCTGACAAACATAAATCCAAACCCTCAAAATACTTTATTTGTTGTCCATGTAGATGCCATCACCTCAGGCCTCGGGCCTGGTTGTCCTCATCTGCTGTTTGATAACAACACTTTTTGTTATTATTGTTTGTGTGTGTCAGCAAATTTGGATCTTCTGCCAAAATACATTAAATATATATATATATATATATATATATATATTGGGTAGGGCGGGTGGTCGTTCATCTCAAGCTCGGGTTCTCTACCAGAGTCCTGGGAGCTTGAGGGTCCTACACAGTATCTTAGCTGTTTCTAGTACTGCACTCTTCTGGACGGAGATGTCTGATGTGTCTCCAGGTATCTGTTGGAGCCACTTGTCCAGTGTGGGG
>JBAMIG010000016.1:3764603-3793135 GCA_037177335.1 Kiunga ballochi | reverse complement strand
ATGACTGATGAAGAATATTAAACTTTTTCATAATATTCTAATTTCCTGAGATGTACATGTAAGTTCTGGTCTAACCCTGTGGGACGAGTGGCTTGTTTTTTTTGTGTCATGTAAACTTACTGAATGTATTATCTTTTACGACCAATCCAAGCAAACTCGTGAAAATGTGATGGCATTTGTTCATGGATGAATTCAGAGTTGTTGTTGTGTGCAACTGCAGCGGAGATTTCATGTTGGGGCTTACATCATTGTTCTATTTACTCTAAAACAGAAGTAGAATAAACTACCAAAAAGCAAATCTGACTAAAAGTTACCTTTTATTTTATTTTAAATATATATATTGTATACTCTAATATATATTTTATATTTATATAATATGAACCGTGACCCCGTTAGGGACAAAGCGGTAGAAAATGGATGGATTTATAGAATTTGAATACTTATGTTGCTTTTTTCTTATTACAAAAACGACTCCTGATCCTCCTGTTGTCATAGCGACAAGATGCAGTTTATATAATGCGGCTCAGTAGCTGCAGTGCAAAGATCTGTAAAACAAATTCTGCTCACTTAACTTGCAGGTATAAGCAGCAGCATCTTAAGCTGTCCACCTGCAGTGTGTCAGAGGAACAGAGTGCATGAAGGAGATCCGCACAGCGTAGAAAAACACACAGATCAGAATATACTAAATGATTGATCTGTTTGACAGTTTGAGGTTTAGCAGGCATTGATCAAACCTGAGGGCAGAAAGGCTTCATTGTTCATTACTGGTGTGACAGTAGAGGACAGGAGGAAATATTAATCACTACAGTCAGAAAATGCCACCAGTTAATCAACAGGAAATGCTGGTTTGACACATCTCCGGCTAATGGTTTTTCTGTGGTCACACTGTGTTTGCTTGAATTACTTGTCTCTCACACACACACACACACACACACACACATACAAACCGGCAGGTAAAGTGCACTAAAAACCGTTTGTTTTTTCATTTTGCATGATAAAACTTTTGGCCTGAGGTGGTATTTTTCTACATTCCTTGCTTGTATTCTCTCTTCACCCTGTTTTTACGACTCTTTCTGCAGGTGTGTACAAGCCTGAGCCTTTGGGGGATATGTGGTGGGCCCTGCTCTCCACTGGCATCCTGTTTCTCTACCATTTCCTCTTCTTGCAGATGCTTGGCCTGGTAAGATGCAGCCCTCTGCTGGCCATCATGTAGTATTTAATATGCGAAACATGCCTGCAGTGATCTCACAAGTACCTTCCCAAGCATTCACAAATGTAGCACATAAACATGTTTACTGATGTTTACCTTAAGGCTGGTTTATCACCACAAAGATTTCAGCCATAAATGATAAAAACAATGGTTAGTTAACCATTTCTCTATAGTTAAAACCCAGATGACTTTGTATTAAAAGCAAGGGAAGGAGGAGAATTTGGGAGGGTAAAGGAAATCACTCATGATCTAAATAAAATGACATAATCACTCAAACAGGGTGGATGCAGTATGATCAGCAACACACCTGCTGATAACGGATTATCTCACTTTGCTCCATACAGAATTTTCTTCACTTACTGAGCGCAGAACAACAAGTAGATGAGCTGCAAAACGATGTATACGAGTGCAGAGATAGTGCTACTGGACTGTGTTTATCAAATCAAATCAAACTTTATTTATAAAGCACCTTTCATACATACATAAAATGTAACACAAAGTGCTTTACAGTGTATTAAAACATAAATCTTTAAAAACAAATGTTACATATCCACACCCCCCTTCGTCCATTACCACCGCACACACACATACCCATGCATTTATACCCCTAACACACGTGTTATCTAAAGACAATGGTGTGGTCACATAGAAAGAGAAAGAGAAAGCATCATCATCACCTCCACACCAGGCACCTGGAGTCAGCCGCAGCCACAGGATATCAGCCCAGGGCCCAGAGAGGAGATGTGGTCAAGACCAAATCCCAGAACCCATGAGCCAGGAGCCCGGCAGCCACAGCCAACCACAGTCCTTGGTGCGGAGGCTCCCCAGAGGAAGCACTGGCCGTCTAATATATGATAAAAAAAAGTGTTAATATACATAAAATATAAATAAATACTTGAGAATAACTATTACTTTTACTTTTAGGAAATTCCCAGGCTTTAGCATCATGTCTTTTATTGCACCTACATCAGCTTCAAACCCAATTAAAGAATAAAAACTCGGTTTAAAAGAAAAAAAGACCAGAAAATCTGCAGTAATAACCAGATGTGAATAATTCAGCAGTTAAATGAGTTCCTGCAGTCAAATAATAACTTACACCGGGTCTTTGTAGGTGAACTCATTCAGTTTCAGAGCAGAAATCCAGAGAAAATGAAGGATTCATAAAGATAAGCACAGAGAAGTCTACTCCCTAAAAGCTCATCTAAGAGGATAATACTTTTCAGACGTCCATTAACATCAAATTAAGTCTCACGCCTTTCTTGTTTCTGGTGTCCTCTAGGCGACGGAGGTCAACCTGAACAACATGCTTTGCCCAGCTGTGTCTGATCCTTTTTACGGGCCTTGGTACCGGGTATGGGCCACCGGTCACCAGACCCTGCTGACCCTCATCCACGGAAAAGTCCTCACGTTCCTCTCGCAACACACTGGCACCGTTTGCAGATACCTGCTGGACACACTCCGACTGCGCAGCAAGAAAGTAGACTGAATGTCCACCGAGATGCACTCCAAGCCTCTCACTCTGAATGCCTGTTCTTACTGAGTTTTTGTTTGTTTTGGTTTTTTATAAATATTTTAATGCATCTTTTAAGACTTAACCTCCGTTTTATGAAACAAGGGAGCATTTCAGGGCCAGTGAATCAAAAGTGTCATTCTTGTCGTGTCGTAGTTGGCTTGGATATATAATTGCATGCAGAGATGTACCATGCATTTTAAAGCTGGAAGTTAGCATTATAGAGCTGGTCGATTTCCTGTCGTTTAATTGTATTAGCGCGATCTCTCAAGCGGCCTTTTTTCGTTAACAGAAACGTTTGAGGACAGACGATAGGAGGCGCCTAAATGTCACTGCTGTTTCTGCAGTTGTTGCACTTTCAGTTCTTAATGTGGTAGTCGTGCTAGATCACGTTAGCGGTAAAGCTGCCATTTTATTCGTCTCAAAGTGCGCTTTGAAGCAGATTGCAAACGTGAGCTGTTGTAATAGTTGCTGCTTGTTTTTAGTGCGAGGATGGGTATGGTCTATGTGTTGTGAGGACTGAAAATGGACACTCCGTGGTATTCCTCTGTTCCCACTTTACTCCACACCTGCACAGGTAACGGTGCATTGTTTTCCCTTTATAAGCGGCTTTATTTGCCTTTCTGCTTCAGACATGTTCAGAGCATTCCAGTTACGATAATCAGGGGACATGAGGATGTATTACATGTTGCAACTCAAAGTGATGAATGTGGATTTGTGACTCCCCACTGAGATGATATTACCTTTGCCAAGGCGTCCGTTCTCGTCTGTAATTTATTTGTGTTGTCGGACCATATGAGGGTGTATCTAAGCACATACAGTATGAGGTCAATGTGTTGCTTGCCAACAGGAATCGGTTCTTGAGTGAATATCTGTTGTGGCTGCAGTTTTGCAGCACGCCACTTGTTGCTTGTTCTCAGAGTTCATCTCTCAAAGCATTTTGAATTCACTCCAGTGCAGGTGTACCAGGTCACACTGGTAAAAATGCATTCAATTATTTGCATGAAGTAATTATAAGTCATTTATTTATTTGACTTTTGGAAGGAAAGTGTTAATGGAAAGGTTTCAATCAAAGGTATATATCATTTCAAGTGTTCTATATTTCACTGTAAAGAAGGGAGAAAAGAAACTTTTGTATGTCCCAAAGTTTCAGTATCTGTGCTGAATTGACAATAAAAGGGATTTCAGTTGATCAATGTTATGAGTTGGGTTTTCTTTAGGGTTCTGGACGCTGTATGGTAAAAACATTTTGGACTCTCTAATGTGTGTATTTGTATGCTAAGGTAAAATACCGCAGCCGTTTGCATGTGTTTTGGGTTTTTTTTTTTGTCTAACCTCTGAAGTCCTATTTCATATTTATTTAATAAAACCTAATGCAAACTGCAATGTACAAAAAAGGGGGAGGAGTGCTTCCACGGAAATAAGAGGGTAAGTAGCAACCTGGTGATGCAAATTAAACGCATGTAACCCTTTAATTCCATGCTTTGCAGACTCTTCAGTGGCAAATGAATCTTATTAAACTCTGAGCGTAAGTGCCTGAGTGATCTCTACTGCTTGGTTTGGGTGTTTGTTTTCCAATTACTCTTTCACGTTGCAACCATTTAACCTTTGTAACTATACTTATAATTGTTCTCAGCCATTTGTTTAAAAAAAAAAAACATTGACTCATGATTATTGTTCCAAGAAAGACCAAAACATTTTTTATTTCTTTATTTCATGTTTCATAGAACTGTTACCCAGAGTCCTCAGCACCACAATCTGACAATATAAGATTATATGATAATATTCCCTTAATTACTTCCTAAAATCTAAATCCCTTTTTTGAACCGCTTCATGTAAATGTACCATCTCTTTCATTGATGACCCTGTCGGGCATTTCCAATCAAAGATTTTCATTGCAAAGCAGTGATGGAGGGATGAAGAGCAACAAGACTTATCTGCTGAACCACAACCTCCTCTATGAACAAAGGTATAGTAAAGTCAAATGTGAAGTAGTCTGTCCATCAGCTACTACTTGATCAAAGCAAATCAATGATACGAAATACTATTGCAGGGATTTTAGCACATTTTGGGGAGCAGTACTTAAATATTGAGGTATTTTGCTCATTCACCATATGTGAAAAAATTACTTATAAGTTTCATGTTTTGTAAAAGTAACTGATTAGACTTGCAAAAAAATCTATAACGAATTGAGAATACTAAATATTTTTCAAACTTTAAATTTCAAATTGCTACAATAACATATAAAAATATATTACGTAAAATACACTATTTACCAACATAATCAGTTCATGTAACATGATTATAGTAACAAAAATACATGTTTAATGTCTCAAATTTCATATTTAATAAGCAGATGTTAAAGCGACATGATTCTTCCAGTCCAGCACCTTTAAGCAACACTAATTTTATTCTAATGTCTAAGCATTTTTATAGCCTCAGAGCAGTTCATAAATGTATTTTGTTGCCAAGTTCTGGCTGACATACTGATTCACTACTTTATGCCATGTTTCACTGCTCTCTAAGAGGTCAGACAGGGTAAAAAGCTTCAAGTGCAGCTATAAATGAAAGTGAGCTGCAGAGAGTTTTCACTGCCCTGCGGCACTTCACGATTGCAGACAGACAAAGGAGAAGGTTGAACAACTTTAAATGGCTCCTGTGGCTGCAAATAGGACCCGTGTGGGTGTGTAATAACAGAGGAGGGTGGTAAAACATGCGGCTCCTCTCCAAATCTTTATTTATGTGATCAAACGGAGCACACAGACTTTTGGAAATCTGCTATTTTTTTCATCCAGGGGAATTACTGAGCTGATCTAACGGGCAAAATGAACAGGTCTTGTTAATTCCTTGGTGAAATGAGGGGAGCTGAAAGTTGAGTGTACAGCTTTTAAGCCATCAGTATCATTTATGCAGACAGTTAGCAGCCCGGAGCAAGACTTGGTGTGGAGATGTGGGAGCTGGCTGGATTTCATTTCACTCCAATGTGAAGCTCGTGTATCGTTACACCTCTGGCTGCAGGACTCAACCTCAGCTATCTGCAGTTTGCCCTGAATATCAAATAACAAGGATTTTCAGCTAGAGCTTCTCACACCACCACAGAACTGGTGCCGAGTGGTTTTCCCAGTAATGCAAACCAAACATGCAACCTACATTTTTTTTTACTTACTTTGTTTTTTCTCCTATTTTATTTGTTTTTTTTTTATTGAGTTTATTGTATTTTCAGGTAAAGCACTTTTGTGACTTTGTTTTGAAAAGTGTTAATATTATATGTTACTGACATGGCAACAGATATCAATCTAAACTTTATTTATAGTTATATAGCACTTTTCTTTGCAAAAAGAAAATATAAACAATGAAACAAGATTAAAAACAAGCTTACACACACAAAACACAGAAAGCATAAAAATATAGTAAAAAACTACACAGTAGAATATTTTCTCTCATATTCACACAGATAAATCACATAAATCCCTTTCACAAACCCATCGCTCCTACGTTAGGCGTGATGTGAACGTATAAAAAGCAAATGTTTTAAAACAGCAACATAAATAATACAGGAAACAGTGCTCTATAAGGTAGTCTTGGCAAAGGTTGTGATGAAATCTACTGTGTTAACATTGAAACATGAGACGTGTTGTAAAAATCTGTTTTTAAGTCTGAAAATTTGCCTGTTTTTTTATTGTAATTTATTTACACGTGGTTAAATAACACTTTTCACATTTCAACACATTGTATTAATCTACAGAGCTTTTCAAATGTTATTTGTATGATAAATTTAATACAAAATGAATGCCACACAAAGTGCTCGTACCAAGTCCTAATGCAAAAACCAGTCCGTATAACTGAGCGTAAGAAGAAAAGCTTCTCACTCCAAACCACCTAACCCCATCTATTTTTAATGCATTACATGCTCTGCATGCTGCTGCACAACTGCAATAAGTGCTTGTGTATTTAGATTTTTTTTATCTGCCCATTAATGCAATGAAACAATAAAGACAGGTCTGAAATCTGAAAGAGTGTTGTAGGAGCACAAAAGGAAAAAGAATGATCTGACATAAGGTGTCTTTGAGATCCTGCAAACTAATCTGATCCATGTTATCTGGATTGCTACATAGAAATTCTGCAGATTAGTTTGCTAAAAATGTGTACCGGCAATCTCACTAATCTTAAATCTTTAAGTATTTCACTTGTGGAGTTTTAGCGGATTACCACATCGGATGTGAGAAGACTGGTGAAATCTGTCAAGCTCACCGTCATGTTCACATTTTCCCAGTATATGGATGGGTTGGAGCTTTCACAGCTATTACACCAGTTATATATTTATGCAACAGACACAAGAAAACTGCTTGTAAAGGACTCGGTTACACCAGGTCTTATTCTATTTTATTACTTATTATTGAAAAAACCATCACATCCCAGCGGTGTTATTGGTCTGAGATAGTTGAGCTATAATTGAATAATTTGAGCAACACCACCACATAACATCACCAGTAGCCTAAACTTTTTTAAAATGAGTATGAATCCATGCTTTCATATTTTTTACACCAAATTATGCCCTCACTGTTTAAATATAGCAGCTAGAATGGAGATTTTAACAGACTAGGCAACATTTTTCCAGTTTTCTGTTGAGCCAGAGTGAAAAGTAGTCCCAGTTTCCCTTCATTAGCTGTAGGGAGCGGCACCCTGTGTGGTCTTCTGCTGCTGTCGCCCACCTACATCAAGATAAGGGTTTGGAGATTGTATTCTGCATACCTGAGTTGTGATGGACGGTTGTTTAAGACAGTTTCTCAGACTACACCCTAAACCCTTTAAAATAATGTGCAAAAATCCCAGAGGTTTAATAACTTCTGAAACATTCAAACCAGTCCACCTGGCCCCACTTAAATCCCATTTACCCTTTAGGTATTTAGTTTTAAGGGGCTGGGGAAAGGGTGGTCCGAGCTTCACTGCCCCACCATCTAACATCAAATGAGCAATACATGAGAAGTAGATTGGTGATGTACATATCTAAAAAAAAAAACTAAAAAACTAAAAGCACTGAGTCTCTTATTAGCCCTTTGTGTTCGGACACTGAATAAGTGTACCTAATAAAGTGGCCACTGATTGCATGGACATCATTTTATTGTAAAAACAAAACACTCATGTCCAGTACAAATGTTGTGCTTAATAAAACAAGCATGGGTCAACATGGGTCACTGTTCTGCAGGTTTTCAGTGCATCCGTTTTAACACACATGGCTTACATTATATGGATCCAACAGCCAATCAGGTTCTACACAATAACTGAGTCAAGTGTGTTGGAGAAGTAATACATAGAAAATCTGCAGGACTGTGGTCCTCGAGGCTACGCGCCACTACAAGTTGTATGCACTGCAAGACAACAAAATGACACATTTTCTTTATTTTCAGTGGATTTTTTTTTTATTGATAAATGATCTTAAAAGGTAATAACAATGTGTTAAACTACATCTTCACTGCCAATGCTTACATACTCAGATAATAACCCATATATATATATATATATATATATATATATATATATATATCCATCATTCCATATTCTTTTGGGGGTTTTTTTTTTGGTAGTTTTTTTCCTCCTTATGGAGTTGTTATAAATGCCCATTTTAAAGTCCCATCACACCAACAGCAATTCAAGAGGAAAGAAGGGTCTATCTCTACAGGGGATGGATTTTAAGTTCCCAGTTCATATTATTCCATCAACATTTTTCAGAGTACTAAAGAAAAAGTTTTTTTTAAAAAACAAAGAAATTGGAGTTGGTATGAGGAGTTACACCAGGCAACCCTCCCAGCCCACCGGGCCACTGCAACAGAAAACGTTTTGTACAGTGACACATCTTATAAGCCAGTGTCTCAAAATGTCAGAACATAGAAAACCACCAAAATAATTTTCAAACTAGATCCAAAATATTCCTTGGAAAAGAATTTATTTTGATGTACAAAAACAGTCATTTCTCTTTTTATGGTGTTTTTTATATATATATATATATATATCTTATAATAAAAAGCTTCCGCCACAAGTTTATTGTAGTTCTTATTTGTCATTATCATTATTATTATTGATTTACTTATTCCTCTTTTTAATTTATCTATCAGTGCGATTGTATACCAGTGCAGCTACTGGGTCCAGAGTAAAGAAAACAGGCTTTTTTCATTTTTAATGGCATAAAAAATAAGGAAAAATCCATCTTTTATACAAAGTATAATTGCTGGTCTTTAGGGAAGGAAGAAAAACAAAAAGAAAAAAAAGGAAAACATTTTTATAAACCCACAAAGCTAGGAGGCACACCATGGGATTTTCATTTTTTTAAATTATAATCAATAATAATAATACTAATAATAACAAAACAAGTAACAATTTGCAACCACTTAAACCAACTTGATGTCATGTATGACTTCAGAGATATCGATTCAATGAATAATCATTGAAAATCTGGGTTGCTAAATAAGTCAAGACAGTTAAGAAATCGCACAAAAAAAGAAAAGAAAAAAAGGACTAAGAACATTTTGTGGGTAGCAGGGGTGGATTTTGGAAGGACAGGAAGCCAGGCCAGAAGAGCAGCATTTGGGCATGACCACTGGCATCTTTGGTTCAGTCACACATACGAAGACAACGCGAGTTTGAGCATCCCACGGCAAACCAGAATGACCACACGAGAAATGCTGAGGCTGAACTCCAACCCTGGTACGGAACCAAAACACACAATCTGCTACAAAAACCTACAAGAGTCATTCCACAATATCCCGTGAGGTATCGATGCTTTTAACTGTTGATCTGCACAGAAGCACGACTCTATTCTGCATGTTGGATGTAAAACAGTTCGCATCATCGCTAACTAGGAGACGTTTACTTTAAACGTGGTTAAAAAGAGGCCGGGTGAAAGCCTCCACAGGACCTTTTAACAAGTCAACATCTCAAACTTACGTCTTTTCAGAGGTCAAATGATTCAGCAGCTAGGAGGAAAGCCAAGGATGTGATCTGTAAAACCAAACTGCAGCATCCAATTTTCCTGATGAGGCGATGACCGCTATTACTGCTACCTTCCAATGAGCACATCACATCTCAACAAGCTAGGCCATGAGTTCGGGCCACAGTATAGGGAGTTATTGAGGGGCAGGAGGTAAACGTGTGACTTCTTGTCCTTTCAAACCTGCAGGGGTGTTGACTTGCACTGGTTGGAAAAAAAAGAATATATATCTATAAAAAAAAAAAAAAAACATCTGTTGAACAGATCTGCATATATCAAGGATAGTAAAAGGTAACATGTAGGATTTTCTCTTAATACATCACTGTTAAACTGCAATAACGACCATTAACAGTACATTCCATAGCCCCTAGGGTTTCCTTCTTAATTATAAGTAAGAATGTCTGTTTTTCCCATAGGGAATTGATCCCAAAAATGACCAACACATGACTACATGGAAGCAGAGCTTCCTGGGGACACTGTTTGAATCAATGAGTTACCCTTCAGTAATAAAAATGTGCCGCCAGAACTCATTTCACAGCAACTTCTCTAAGAGGAAATCTTACATGCAGCATCTTTAAGTATGATATGATCAATGAGTCCGCATGACCAGTCACGAGCTGTGACCACCCCAATATGAGGTCCGATAGCACCATATTTGCCTTTTAAATCTCTTAATGGTTAATAAGAGTGTCTAAGCCATAGATCAAGCATATCATGGATAAAACCATAGGTCTCATACTCATACATGCATGCAACAAAACGCATTGCATGTGTATACAAAGACATATGTAAAAGAGCATATGGTCAATTTGGTTTTGCAGCAGAAAAATTCAGGTTGTGCTGTATTAAATGGACCAGGAAATCGATGCCTGACTGTTCCGCTCCTGTAGTGTGGGCCACGTTTTCCTAGTGGTATAAAGCCGTTTTCCCACAGCTTGAACATTAACGCTAACACCACAGTGCCTCGTTTTCACCATAGAGAATGAGTATGTAAAGTCCAAGCATAGGATATGAGCAAAGAGGAGACTGCTAGCGTCCCTTGTGTGTTTTTGAAAGCTTTAGCAAAAGCGATCGAAGTGAGGAACGAAGTTTAAGACTCTTTCCAGCGTGTGGTGTTCAGATGGCGTGGGAAAAGAGAAAAACCATGGAACAGCGGATCACTCAGGGCATCATCTGCTGGTCCATCATTTAACAAATCGTTTTAAGGCAACACAACTGAAATTGGATCGTTTCGGGTTACTGTGGATGGAGTGCCGAAAAGCCCTTGACATTTTTGCATAAAGAAAAAATAACCTGCCAGTCGGTAAAGGCCCTGACAACAAAAATATGTTGATCAAGTAACGAGAACCTCTCGAAAAATTCCAGTTAGCAAACAAAAAGCCCAAAAACAAGCAGATTGTATGGAGATCTTCAACAGTCCAAACATTCTTTAAAGTTAAGTCCACCTAGTCTAAATGTGGAGCTCTGAATCACAGCAGTGGTATTTTGGATGGGAAATGGCTTTAGAAGTCCTCACAAAGACCTGGATTCTCTTAAAGAAAACTAGACTTTGACAGCAAACTGTGAGGCCTCAAAGCAGCGATTCTGCTCCGATAAATTCAGCTGCGTTTCCTGTAACCTACTGCCAGACAGCTGACAAAACAGGCTAATCAAAACAGTCCCTGTGCTGGAGACACACGGGTCAATGGAATATCACTGAGGAGCGAGGAGGACAGAGACGGTGCTGCACTACTGTGACAGCTCAGGTTTCTACACTACGACATGCACTTCTACATGACACAAACATGTTAATAAGATCACTTTAGTTGTGCATCAAGAGGTGTGGTTTCACTCAGTGATTTTTTTTGTAGTTTTTTAGTTTGTGGTCGAGTGACAATGGTTAGCTATAATCTGAAAAGGCAAGATAATGTTTCAACGACAACATGGGCAATGAACAAGACGCGAACCAAATGGAGAGAAGCTGCTGAAGCCGTAATGAATCCAGAGGTTCAGTTATTCATTTTTTATATTGCTTAATTCAATTCCGTGTCATGGAGAGGAAGCAGGAGTCTATCGGAGCAATTAGCAGGAGAGAGGCTCTGTCAGAGATTACCAAATGTAAACACGTCGAGCCAAATTATTGAAGACCGTTAGCTTGTTTGGGGTAAAGAGAAGGGAATATGGCTTTAAGTAGCTTTAACATGTCCCTGTTAACTTATTCTGCCAGTAAACTCAAACCAATAGAAACTTCCATTGTCAGTGCAGGACAATGGAAGTTGTCCCCACCTCCAAAACAAGGAAATACCCCCAACTTCTCACCAGTCTTCCATAAATGATTTACAAATATCTGCAACGATGCCATTATTCCAACAAAATGGCTTCCGATGCATTTACTTCACCATCGAAGTGACTAGCTAAAACAGAGGCAGTTTGTTTGCAGGGTCCACCACAAAACATGTAACTTAGAGAGGGAGGCAGCATAAGTTCTCTGTGGATTTTTTTTTTTCGGGGGGGGGGGAATTGACATATTTAACTGGTTTTTATCTAATGGCAGAACAGCATCTATAACCACATACTGTAACACGCATAACTGTGAGAACAATCAATAAACAGCCCCAGCAAAAGCTGGTCAAAGGGCATCACGATCCTAACTACACTTTGAAGTATACATGTCTCAATACATAGTTCCAACTATAACACTACGAGAGTTTGCAAGGCTAAGAAAACCAACTTCAGTCGGGTTTTTTGAGAGGATTCAGAGGAGAGACGACACAGCCTTTGAGAACTGCAGTTCCCTTGCTACATGATATTACACATCTGGATAGTAAGTTAAAGAAAATTAGGGGGGGAAAAAGCAAAGTATTCGGTTATTAAATGTAGCAAAGCCTAAACCATACAAGTACGTGAATAATCCACCATTAAACCTCCTTCCATCCACAGAATCAAACCCCTGATTACGTTTGCTAAGATGCAAAATTGATAAAATGTTATATTAGTAAAATTTTCAAAAATATGAATGAAGGCAGGGGAGTAATAGATATAGGTATTTATATGCTGCAAAAACTTAACCACAGGCAAACACAAAGAAACACCTGGACTTCTTGCCGTAATCAAATGATGCTTCGTTGCCACCCGTTGCCATGTCAACGTCTAGGAGACGGCCAGCACGGCAACGGAAACTATCATCATAAAATGGTACAGTAGTAGAAATAGCTAGACCAGGAGGGGGCAGGCTCTCCTGGGAAAAGGTCTGCGGAGAGGTCCAATGATTGGTCATGCGGCTCGCTGTCAGGAATAATGGTTGTAGGGTGGTAGAGGGTGCCCGATGCCATTCTGGTAGTGATGGTGCTGGCGGTGGGCGATGTACTCTGCATAACCCATCGTCATCTTCTCGCTACGGTACCTAGGATCAACAGATGTATTTGTAAAGATCGCCCAGGTTTTGACACGAGTCTTAGTTTCTAAATGAACAGTTTAAATACAAAACACTGAGTCTGTTGACCAAGTTCAGGTGATTTAGAAAAATATGGTTTTTATTACATTTTATTAAGTTACGTAAAACTTGTCAGAACTGCAGTTTGTACAATCAGGCAGAAACATATAATATTTAAACCCCAACATCAGCAGTGCACAGTCCTGACACAAATGTATCAGAAAAGATCATTTTATGGAACATATAAATAACTTACCTGGTTAATTTAATGGTCTTCCTGAAGTCATTTGTGATGGGAGCTTTGTAACCTCCCTTTCGTAGTAAGGAATCTATGGTTTGAATGTGGTCCCAACCTAAAAAACAAACATCACAGCTCAGTCTTATGGCAGATGGGATTATTATATATGATGCATTTCATTTAGATAAAGCAGGGGGGACTGAATGTCTAGGTGGCACGAAAACATCTCACCTTGCTCCTTTGCAACCTCTGGTAGGTAGGTGGCGGTGCGTTTTGATCCTTTTTCATTGAAAAACTCTATCCTTATACCGTGAACACCCACCTGAATCAAAGCATGAGCAGGTAATGTAATTACATTTTTTTAAATGAAATGCTGGTAATTTCAGGTGATTTTACCTCAAATAATGACAAGAAACTTAAAAAAAATCCCTTTTTCTGCCATTTCAAAAAAATATGGCATGCTTCAGCGAAGCACATCTCCTACCTCCCAGTCAAGGTAATCACCGACGTCTTCAAAGTTGGTGAGAAGAGATACTGAGCAGAAGAGGCGAGGCAGCTCATCCCTTGTCATAGGGGGGAAGCGGCTGTCTTTAAGGGCACTGCAGACAAAGGTGGAAAAAAGAAGAAGACACAGATAAAAGCCATCAAAATTCAGTAGAAAAGGATCTGATAGCTTCAAAAGAGTCTTAAATGCCTGATTCTTGCAGATGGGATGAAAAGGAAGGAGGCAGATAAGGCAGCATTTAACATTAAGCATCTATTTGGTTGTATTCAGGTTGAGAAATATTAGTGAAGACATTGTACAAGGTTGTTAATGAGAAGGATCACCATCTTCCAACACAGATTCAAAAGAATAATGTAAGAAGTGTTTTACATTGATTCATTGGGAAAAACCCTGTTTTAAATGTTCAACCCTTCATGTACTGCAGTGAGTCTGCAGCAAGACCTACTCAGAAGTGACAGGCTTTGTGCCGAGGCAGCCATGTGCACCACTAATCCTGTCATCACCAGAGTTCAACTACATCTGTGGGGAAGAGTATGATGCAGATTGTGAAATGTGACTACTCCCAAAAGATGGTCGCTACATTTTGAGGCCAAATTACTCTGCCTTAGTGGAAGAGCCTTAAGCACTTGTGGGTGGGGGGGTCAAAATTGTTAAAAAAAATACCATTCCAATTACAGCAATGAAAAACATGCTTTGTTTAAGACCCAGCATCTCTTGTATACAGTGTTTGGAGGTGCTTAGCAGGAAGGTTATTCTGAACATCTTCTATGGATTTACGCTTGTGTCTGTGTAATCCCAGACCGACTCCATCAAGCTGAGATCAGGGCTCTGTGGGGGCCCACGCCATCTGCTGCAGGATCCCATGTGCCTGTTAATGCCAGAGATCATTCTTAATGACTTGACTATGTTTGGGGTTGCCATGCTGCAGAGAGAATTTGAGATCAAACGGGCACTTCCCTGATGGATCATCCAAGCATCAGGGCTAAGAATTTGCCCACTAAAGGGAAGTCATCAATTCCTGCCAAGTCTGTGTGAATAGTCTTTCATTTTTCTGTAAGATGGCAGTGTCATTTCTCACTTTTAGATGGGTAGCCTCTGATCCAGAAAATGGTTACAGAAAATTGTGCATTAAAGTCACGTCCAAGCAGAATTTAACACCACACCTTTACTTAGAGATTGACTTAGAGAGAGACTTGTGTCTTATCTCTTTAAAATGTTTGTACTTTTAAAGAGATAACAGCATACAGGGCCATAACAGCAAAGTAATTACCACTAAAGCAAAACCTGATTTAAAAAAAATTATTTGGTAATCTTTAGTGTGACTACATGAACATCTGAAAGCAATGTCAAACATATATAGTTGCTTACCTGGTAAGGGTGTACTCCCTGAGTCCTGAGTGCAGATTCATGGCAGAAAATGTACCTATACAACCCCTCAACCGCTTGTCTCTGCCTATTTTCCATGTGACAAACAGCGGACTGAAAAACAGAGTAGAGAGGACACGTTAAAGTGTCTCAAACTAAACCGCATCCTCACAATATGTGTGACTCTGTAACATAAGACAGGGGGCAGACACCACAGATGATCATATTATTCAGGCTTACACACCACAGTTCCTACTCTTATTAGCTGGAACAGAAACAAACATCTTCAATCGTTTTTATGTCCATTATTGCACTTATAGCTGTATAATTCACTCTTCACATTGAGCTACAACGATTTTACGCATTTTTATGTAGATACAGTGAGATTTTTCAGTTTTTATGAGGACTTCTGCTAAATATTAGCTTCCAGGAAAATTACCCACATATATACACACACATATATATATATATATATATATATATATAAATAAATAAATGCATTTAAAGTAAATAAAGCAATCCGATCCAAATAAACCCTGCATTACTGATGCACAAGGAACACAGCATATGATGAAGCCTTTAAAAGTTATCTTCTGTCACTATCAATGGCTGAACTGGACACAAATTAGGTATTAAGCTGGTTTAACGGGTCACTTCTAACAGTCTTGTATTCAATTTAAGTAGCTAAATTACTACTTAAATCAACCGCTGTGGGAAATTAGGTAAGATTTACTGACTTATACTTCTTGTAACTTTGATGAATAATTGTTCTTCAATTGTTCTTCAAAGGGATGATATGACATGAGGGGGGAAAATATTTCTAGAATGTGTAGTGGTATCAGATTAAATGCTTACTCTACTAATATTTTCCTCAGCTACCAGCATTTAAGATTTCTTTATTTGTGTTATACTCCAGTGCAAGTCTTCCAATAATATCTGTCAATTTAAATTACATGTAAATAGTTCCTGTAAACCTTAGATTGAAATTACGTCAAAAATGAGAAACTACTCAAAGATCGCATAAAATTTAAGATTTCCATTATTAGATCAATTTTACTGACATGATTTAAGTCCACACCAAAAAGCTAATAAAGTCTTTTTATGAATAGAAACCAACCCAGGACAAACACACAGTATTGGTACGCAGTGTAAATGGTCTCTTTACAAAGAATAGGTGAAATTTGTTTACATCTCCATTTATTAAGAAACAAAAACTGTAAAAAAAATAAAATAAATAAATAAATAAAAATCTTAGGTGCTGCATTTTTTAACTTGCCTAACTGGAGAGCGTTATGAATTTGAATAATGTTGAGGCTGTTTTTAACATTTCAATAATTCAATCTGATAATGTCCCCAGGTAAAAGAAGGGTCAAGGACACAACAAACGATAAGTAATGAGTTTCCAAACTCAACCAACTTCACAAATTCATTCGAGATTAGATCGCTATTGTTCAAGCATCGAATCATTTGTGGAGTCACAAAAAAAGTGGATATTTATCCTTAAAAACTGAGTGACTGTCATTTATGTTTATTACCTCCAACAAAGAGGTTATGTTTTTGCCAGCGTTGGTTAGTTCGTCTGTTTGCAACCGAACCCAAAAAGTTATGGACGGATTTTAATTACATTTACAGGAAATGTCGGATCTGGGAGAAGGAACAGGTGATTAAGGTGTTAGGTGTTGATCTGGATCAACATGTGAAGCCAGGAATTATTTTTTAACAGATTCTTGATCATTGCGAGATATGGCTGTTTTCAGCTTATGTGTATATAACTCCATGAAAAATGCTCAGATTGAACAGGGCATAATCATGGTTGTTTATGTGAAATGTAACCATATTATCCAGATTGTGTCCACATTCTGGATATCTCCATCCGGAAAGCTGGGAGGGGGGACTATGTGCATTGGCTCTGTGTTTTTCTAGTTAAATTTAACTTTAATGATCACAATTTACATTTTATGATGTAGTGAGGCTGTTGATAACAGAAGCTTGAAGGATTTTTTTTATTACTAAAACATTACATGTGTTGTAGAGTTAATAATACTCCATGTTAGCAATGTGCTGTTCAGAAATTGCTTCCCATTGAAACAGGCAGCTTTTTTTTTATTTAACAAAGATAATAAATGTATGTATGTATGTATATTACACCAAAAGAAATATTTTGTATGACAGTGTGACTAAACTGTTTCTTTAAAAACTACTATAAATCACTTGTAAACCCTCCACCATGTATATTGCCAGTTATTTTTAAGTGACAACACTTCCTTGCAAAAAGAAAAACTAGTTAAACCGCCTTAAAATGTGACTAAGACACCATTTAAGTCACACGCTATCACATTACAATGGTCCTATAGGGTGGGGACAAAATGTTTCCATGGAGGGCGCAGGGGAGCATCAACAGATAAAATATATACATTTATTGATCTTATAGTTACTTTGGTCATATGACCTTAACATTTAGTCATTAGTTGAGTCCTCAACATGTTAAGACAGTTTGTTTAGCAGCTTAATTCACCTGCCACTGACACTACTCTTTAAATACCAGTTAAATTAGGCAAAGCTTAGAACTGCTAAGTACTTAGCAAGTACCACCTTTTCTTTGTTGATGGAAGCTAAATTCAGCCGGTATCCTCCATAAATTCGACGGCTAACTCTAAAAAACCCTTTTATACAATTAATGAAAAATGTATGTATTTATTGTGATGTGACACACGGGAAACTGAATATATATAAATACTTTAATAATGAAAAGCTCGTTAGAGCTTCGTTACTGTGCCAATATAGCTTATGTGGCTAACAGAGCTAACCCGTCATTTGCAGATCCAATTTAAGATAATTTGATATATTATAAATGCCAGGGTTATTTTCTGATGGTTTGAATTCGTATTTTAAAAAATTAGAAGTTGTATGAGAAACGAAATACCAGTGACACTGGAAAAAAGTATATATATATATATATATTTTTTTATCTTCGCTCCACCCTATTGTCGGTAAATTGTTAGCCTATCTTAGCTACCGCTATTAGCAATCCCCTTACCCAATATTAGCCACTGCTTTTTGCGATTCGACCGATAGTACCGTAAAATGTTTTTTTTTTCAACTACAAACCAATGTAAATTTAAAACAGACATGGTTACACATTGATCTCAAACACTCCTCGATATAAATCATATCAAATTCATTGTGCCGTCAGTGTGCGGCTTGTTTAGCTGCAGGCCAGTGCGGTGTCTTTGACTAGGCCTCATTTCCAACTTGGTCAATTTAATCTGTGGTCGCGAGCCTTTTTTGAGTTAAATTCTTCAAAAGTTTAGTGTTGTTTCAATGTGACAGTTTGTGCTCTGAACACTGACGCAAAATACAACATTAAATCTACCTAATCTGGTGCAACAAACATCTGTTGAGAGAATACAACAACGAGCTTGGACATGCAACAAAACAATAGACTATAATACTCACTAGGGATCATTTGTAAACCTGGGTGTTCTCGGAGGTTGGTATCCGTACAGATGGCAATAAAGCACGTCAAAACAGAAGCAGCACATCTCTGCTGAAACGACCATTTTTCTGCCACCACTTCCCGAACCTGGTCCCGGGCTGAGATTCGGGGAAAGGCCGGATGTAGTGTAACCGGCCGGGGCTGGGGACAGAGCGTTTGTGCCACCGCTGCTACCACTATTACTACTGCCGCTAACGTTACCCCCGGGTCCCCCCAGGCCGTTTGCTCTGCTCACGTTTGCCGTTGCAGCAACAGTCGCAGAGGAGCCAATCCCCAACTCCGATCCACAATGTCCGGTTCCTGCCACCCCGCTTCCCGCCCCCACCCCGCCGGGACCCCCCGATCCGGGCGATCCCGACAGCTTCTGCTTCTTCACCCCGCAGCACCCGGCCGCCATCTTGGAACAATCTGCACCGACACACCGCTTCCGACCCATAACCGTCACCGCGGGAAGGGTGGGGGGGAACGCCGACCAGACGTAGAAATCCCACTGCGTTGATACGTACGACGGACAATACTCCACTTTTACTCTTTTATTTTTTTTGTCGGACGACGAAATAACCGATCTGGTGAGAAAACTGCAATGTCACCCTAGCGTTGCCTTTAAAAATGCGTGACTTCACTACACAAAATCCATAACTAGATGAGTGTTTGTTCCTGGAGTGGTCAGCCAGTTAAGCTTCGGACTACGGTGTTCCAGTGGATCACCTAAAATGCCAGGTCCGAGCCAAAGACACACTCCCTTCTCCCTAACACGACACTATACGATGCGATTTCTTTCAGTTCCCCTTAAACCCACAAGTTCATGGAGTGCACAATCCGAACAGGCCGCAGATGACAATATCCAAGCGGTCCAGATGTGAAGCCGACAGCCAGTGCGCTGTAGCCCCGCAGCACACCTCTCCTAGTGGAAGCCGGGAGCTCGAGTACGCAGGACCCATAAGCTTCAGCACAAATTGCGCACAGTGTCTTGGACAGCGTAGCTTCTCATTGCACCAGCTTGTTTATTACTGCCTCACGAACTTCTAATTATACAACAGGCCCAGAATATTGGAATGCCAGACGCTGGGGTAACGCAGAGTAAAATGGCATCTGACAATGCGGGGTTGGCATGGCACAATGAAACGCGTCAGCACCGAGCAAGTCATGTCAGTACCGTTAGCCAACAGTTTGCACCTGCATCATTACTGTTCTTGGACCTGGTTAAAAATCTCAATAACCACCCCCGCGTCAAATGGAGAAGTGAAAGTTTTCAGTATAGGTTTGTTTGGAGGTTGTCATCCGCTCACGGGGACACATATAGACGAGCATTCTTCTCCGTGAACCGTGAGAAATCCGCTGGGTTTGGCAACCCTCCCTCCGCATCCGTCTGTCAGCTGCTACAGTTCTTTGCTGTTCGGATAAAAAGCCCTACGATCAGTCTGTGGGTACAGGCATCGGTGTCGTCGGCACGCCAGAACCGGATTCAGAAAACGGTCTGCGCCCCGTTACTACACAATATGCGTAACTTTTGAGGGTATCGGGTGTGTAATTCAGAAGAAACGGACGGCGCTTTAGAAGCATGCGCGCCAGTGACGTCCGTGCGTATGGTGCGCGCATGAAAAGTAACACTTCTAAAGTTATGCAAGGGATAATACCACACTGGGGTAGGCTATAACATATCTGTCTGTAGTCCATCCAACAGTGAAGTTATAAAGACATACAAAAGTCATTATCTGGCCCAATCTATCTCCCATATTCATCATTTTTCACCTTCTAGATGCTAGTGATGCATCAGCCTGTGTAGCCTACTGGCATCAGCTGATGATGACTCTGTTCTGACTCAAAGAAATGCCTTAAAACCACTGAAACACAATAAAAGGCAGACATTGTTTTGGGTGTTTCATACTTCTGCCAGTCAGAAGATATGACTAGTTTTCTCCAATAATTTCCATCATATTACAGAAGAAAATATAACAAATCTGTATCATTAACTGTTTTTTAATATTATTTTACCTTCTGATTTAAAATCAAACTTTGACCAAAGAAAAATATTTGATCATAGTACCTTATTAAATGCATGTTTTTCTGTCCTACACAACAAATATCAACAACCAGCCAATCAGTTTAAACACCAAAAAGCAGGGGTCCCCAGCTCTGATCCTTGAGGGCTACCATCCAAAAGCTTTTAGGGTTTTTCTGGTACAAAAAACCTGATTCAAATCTATGGCTCATTAACAAGCACGTTCAGAAGATGAAAACAACTTATTGGAGAAGATCTTCATTTGAATCCGGTATGTTATAATGAATATCAACAACATCTCATGCATTCAAATATAGAAATCAGCTCAAATGAATTAAGTAAGCCATAGTTACAGCTTATTAAAGTAAAATAATTATAAACATGAGTTCAACTTCACATAGTTGTTTATTAACCCTGTAGAACATTTACTCTTGTGGGGGATAAAGCTATGTACACATGGCATAATGCTGACAAGATTAAATTATTCTTTTCAAAATCCCATCCCTGCAGTCATTGGATTTAAAGCATGGATGATGTCATTGTACAATTCACCGCAGCCAGATTAGCTTTTGAAGCAACAGCATATTATGTCATTCATAGTAGTAATTTGGGTACTGTAAAATAATTTACTTATTGTCTGTTTCATTTTAAGTAAAGACAATTTAGCATGTTATCATTTAGGTCTTGCAGTGGAATTTCCTGCAGCAATTTGGGACTGCTAAAATAAATGAGAGGTTACCCGTGATGATCAGATTTGTTATGATAAGCAGAATGTAACTTGTGATGGAAATACATCAGTGTTAATGACTTTCTGATGGCAACTCACAGTCTTCCTCTCTAACTTTGGTTATGACTCAATCACATGATAAAATATGACTTCATTGTTTGCATGCAGGGTCAACAACATCTGTTCTGAAATGGCTGCAGGCTGAACCAGACATCTGTGTTATTTTTAGAGGATAAGGTCTATTAGTGTTATTGCAGTTCACAGCTATGTATTTATTTGTCCTGCATACTGAGGAAATCCTTTTATGCACTTGCAGGACGCAAAATGTCTACAGAATAGCTTTGTTGACATTGATTAATTATTTGAAATGTTGATGCACTGAGGCATGCAGCTTTCTGAAGCTTTGAACATTCAGGTCTTTAAAATCTTTGCATCAGCACATTTGCCTCCCTTCATTTTCCACACTGCTTCATCCAATTCAGGGAGATGGGTATCTGGAGCACCATCCCAGCAATCAACTGGCAGGAGAGACTGGCTACACCCTGGGCAGGTCACCAGTTCATCACAGATTTTTAGAGTTATTGAATCACATATAGCATTAGATTTGATGTATTTTTTCTATTTGTTTGTTTGTTTGTTTTTCAAGAAATTGAAAAGAACTCTAATCTCAAAGTTTTGTTAAAAATGTTTGCTCTGGACTACTTTAAATGCACATTTTCCCCCCTGCAAGTTAATTTATACTAATGCTAGGGAGGAGGTCATTTCAGCGTCTGGGTTTGTGAAAATACTGCGTTTCTGTCCATGGCCGCTAGAGGTCAGCAAAAAGCTAATCTGTTGAGACTCTGCTCAAATATTATACGTAGAAGAAGAAAGAGGCGGTGCTAAGTATTTAAAAGTGGCGGGGAGAAACAACATCATTGCGCTGGTCTCAGTAATCAAACAAATATTAAATTTGATCGCGTAATATGTAAAATTAAGCGATTCCAGGAAAACCTTCTGGCTCGTCATCTTTTCCCGCTGTTTTATGGAATAACTAAATGTACGTTTGGAAATATATGATTATTAGCACTGGAAAAAATTTGAAAAGGTACGTAAACCTAACGTCCGTCTATCTGCTGCTAGCTAAAGCGAAGCTGACGCTAATTATAACTTAAATCACCTGCCGATTGGGTTCAGTCTGGTTTTAAGTTTCCCTGTCAATAGAAAATCAACTTAAATGATCAACGTGACATATTGTCTTGCTAAGTATCTTTGTTGCTACAAGCAGTTAGCAAAAATCAAATGATGACGCTGGGTTATTGTGAAAGGCTGATCAACATCGTTTTGTTCAAACTCAAGAGGATTGTTTAACAATGTATATTCTGCATAATTTAAAATGTACAATACCAGCCAAAATGTGTTTATATAACTTTTGTCAACTACTACTTATTCTTCACATTTTTTCTTTTATGGAAGTTATTGACTGGAGTCTTTCGTCATGTCAAATGAGGACGGGAAAGTGATCCCAGTACGGGTTGCCCTGCGATGTCGCCCATTAGTACCTAAAGAAATCAATGAGGGATGTCAGTGCTGTCTTACTTTTGTGCCCGGGGAGCCACAGGTAATGCAGGCAGCATCACACTAACAAATGTGTCTTTGTGTTGGTGCTATGTTTATTAGATTAAGATGTTTTTATTGCATTCTTCCAGTTGTGTGAGAGAAATTCAGTTTCTTATTTTGTTTTCAGGTGATTGTTGGCACAGAAAAGGCATTCACTTATGATTATGTGTTTGATCTCTCTACTGAACAAGAAGAAGTTTTCAATGCAGCAGTGTCCCCTCTGCTCCGAGGGCTGTTTAAAGGTAGATCTGTTCTCTTTTCAACACGCTCTTACATTTTAAGCCTAAGAGAGAGAGAGAGAGGGCTTGCACAAAGTACATTGTAAAGAAGTGAAATTGTTTCATTTTTGTCCTTTTTTTTTCTTCTCTCAAATTATGTTTACCTTGTTCCACTTTTCCTCTGTTAGGCTACCATGCTACAGTTCTTGCATATGGACAGACAGGATCAGGAAAAACCTACTCGATGGGAGGAACATACACATCGGCCCAGGAGGATGATCATTCGGTCGGAGTCATTCCCAGAGTTATCAAAAAAATCTTTTCAGAGAAGGAGAAGAGAGCAGACTGTGAATTCTGCCTTGCGGTATCCTATTTGGAGGTTATTGAATATACTTTATTTACACTGTAATTCTGTCATTTCTGTTTATTTTTTGTATTGTGTGGTTGTTTTGTTTCACCAGTGACACTTGGTTGCTTTTTTTTCCTTCTCATTGTAGATATATAATGAAGAAATTCTTGATTTGTTGTGTTCATCCAAAGATAAACCCGCTCTCAGCATTCGGGAAGACCCTAAAGATGGTATTAAAGTGAGTGACTGACTAATTTGAAAGTAAACACCCCCCACCACACTTGTGTTTTAGGGTAATTAATCACAAATAGACAATTTTCAAAGAGCATTATGTCTTATTAGACTTTTCTTAAAAACATTCTTGACTTTCCAGATTGTTGGATTAACTGAGAGGCAGGTGTTTACCGACTATGAGATGGTGAGCTGTCTGGAGCTTGGAAACTCTGTTCGCACCGTGGGCTCCACTGCCATGAATGCTGCTTCTTCACGTTCCCATGCCATCTTCACCATCACACTAGAGCAACGCAGAGGGACAGACAAGTCAGTTTAGTGAACTTCTTTTAAATCCCAATCCTTGTGAAACTCCTGGTTAAGTATGATTAAAAGTGCAATATGTGATGTAATAAATGCACAAAGAAAAGTGTAAAATGGCTTAGTCAGAAAATTGGGTTGATGAGTGAAAGTTAAAAGTGTCAGCCTGCAGCAATATTTTGTTTTAATGTTTTTATTTTAACTACAACTTGAATATGTGTTCAAACATCTGTTGCAGGGTGGATTCAGTTGTTTCAAAGCTGCACCTTGTGGATCTGGCTGGTTCAGAGAGGCAAAAGAAAACTAAAGCGGAGGGGGATCGACTGAAAGAAGGTAATGAAAGTAGTTTTGATGTTTTCTTGTCTTAGGGATTTCCGCAGCCTCATAAGATGCATCTAGATGTCCAATTCACAGATAAGATGAAAGATTCTGATCAGCTCTAATACTGAGGCAGCTCTATAAGAGATACAGGGTTCAGGATGTGGTCAGATGGCTTTATGGGCTGATTCCCATCAGCCTTTGCGGTTTGAATTCAAGTCCACTTGCTTTGTTTTGGGGTTTCTATGCACATGCCAATAAATTCTGATTGGAATCAGAGAAGTGGACTCCTTTGGCATACAAACGCAGGTCTATACAGGAAACTCCAAAACAAAGTACACTGGCTTGTTGTAGGGTAGCATCTTTTAGAAAAAGGAGTCATCAAATACCACCATATGGGTATCTGGGTAATATGGAGGCCAAGTGAATGCTTCAGATGTGTTTATGCCTTTATGTAGGCAGCAACTGTGAAGGTCATGTAACAGAATGAGCTGTGTCAATGAGCTCGTATGCGTTTTAGGCTTTCATGTAATGAGAAGCATCTTTTATGTGGGAAACATTACCTGCTTAATAAATAATACAAGCTTAGAAAATGCTTTTGTTGGCATTGAACTAAATAAAGATGAGATGCTGAATTTTATGCAAAGAGGAACTCTTAAACTGTTAAACAATGGGTGGACGGATCATGTTTTTAAACTGAGCAAAAATGATGAATAGACCAGATGAAGAGCGTACTCAGGAAGGTCAAAGACTCTACAGTGATTTTTTTTTTGTTTTATTTGTTAAACAGAAATGCAAATACTCTTCTGCTGAAAGAGAGCAGAAATGAGGATGGATGGATGGACACTTGTTGAAAGCGGCCACTTAACAAAATGTCTACATTTAACTGTGTTTTGTGTGTTAACATGAAAATGGTATTTAGAAAGAGAACATTTATCCTATTATTTTGTTCATTTTCATCTGTAGGTATCAGCATCAATCGGGGCCTTTTGTCTCTGGGTAACGTGATCAGTGCCTTGGGGGATGAAAGCAAAAAGAACACCTTTGTTCCGTACAGAGACTCGAAGCTCACCCGTCTGCTACAAGGTTCACTTTGATTTAAATGTTCAAAAGTTGTGTTGCTCATTGGTTTAGCAAATTGTTGTACAGAGACAGTCGGTGTGTTTTTGGGGCACATTTAGTTCTGCTTTGTCAGACTGAACCATCTTGATGTGGATAATTCTGATACTTTTACAAGAAAATTTACTTTCTTACATATTTCCCCCTCACTTTTATTTTCTTTTTAAGTAGAATAAAATGTTGCAGCGGGTATAGATTTATATATTTTAAATAAAATAATTTATTAATCCAGTTTTTTAAGTGCCTTTTCATGTGCTTGTGCTCAGATTCTCTGGGAGGCAATAGCCACACTTTGATGATTGCATGCGTCAGTCCGGCCGACTCAAACATGGAGGAAACCATCAACACACTGCGATATGCAGACAGAGCTCGCAAGATTAAAAACAAACCGATTGTTAACGTTGATCCCAGAGCCGCTGAAATGAACCGACTGAAACTGCAGGTACATTTGTCTTGTTTCTGTCAGTAAGAACTGTTATTTCCAAGAAACTCCTTAAAAACTGATGCAGTTGATAAAATATGATGTGTTCTTGGTTCAGAATTTATTAAATTACCCCAATAATTAGATTATTTACACAGGTTCAGGAGCTGCAGGTGATGCTACTGCATGCGAGGGGGGGAGTGGCTCCTGTGCTTTCTGGGTAAGACGAAACATCTATCCAGCTAAAACGGTCACCGCAACACTCACCCAGTTGTTCTATCGCAGGCTGGAGTCTGCAGAGAATGTAACAAAACTTCTAGAGAGGAACCGCGCTCTGCAGGATGAAAACAATAAGCTGAGCAGAGAACTGGGCGAAGCAGCCGGACAGACGGCCCTCATGTTTGAGAAGATCATCATGGTGAGACGGCCCAAAAGCAGAAACTAATTCTTTCCAATACCATGTTGTTTCTAGGAATATTATTTCATTATTTTCTCTTGATAAAATGTGTGTGTGTGTGTGTGTGTGTGTGTGTGCATTCCCCGTCCCCACTTTATTTCCATGTTTTATAGACAGAACAAAGCAATGATAAACTGCAGAGCAGACTGGAGCAACTGCAGCACCATGCAGCGTAAGTTTACAAAAGCATGATGGAAGTTTGTTGTTGCTACTGTAATCTTTGGCCAGTGCAGACACCAGTCAATAAGATGATGAATGAGAAAAGTAAAGGCATACATAGCAGTTCTGATGGCTTTAACACATTGTTTTCATTGGAAATCTGGTTGCACCGGGGTGTTTTATATTTCACAGGTCCTTTTTTTCCCCATGTCTGTCTGCATATTCTGTATTCAGTCTCTTCCTGCTGGAGCTCCGATTAAAATGACACTGATCAAAAAGCCCTTACAAGGGGTCGGTCTTCTCTGATTGGCTGCTGGACACCTTGTTGTGTGTTTGAAATTACGACGCGGACACATTAAACATTCGGTCGGGCTCAGATCAATGCCATTACAAATCACAGGAACCGGTATCAATGTGGTTGTTACCTGTTTAATCTAATCACTAATTTTAGTTTTTTTAATTTACTGCCAGACCGAACTGGATGAGGGTTGAATAGGTTTTAGTTACTTCTGCAGAGATTATTTAATGGATAAAAAGAAATCCAACACTAAGCAGCAACAGAAAACAGAAATTGTTGCATCCATATCTCGATGGATTTACTGGCTGGATAAACCGGCTGACTAATTTAGCCCCAACATGATATTTTCCATGAACCTGAGTGTGTTTGAGCTGCACCTGCATGCTGTACTGGAGAAGAGCTGAAGGAAATAAACACTAACAAAGACAAAAGCCCTAGATGTTTTCTGCTTTTTAGGGCCTTCAAAACTACAATAAAGCCAGACGTGAGCTGCATTTTCCCAGTAAAGAATTCTTACAAAAACTATTTAAGAAATCCAGAGGAGGAAAATATGCCAGAAGCAGATCAACCTTTTCATAATTTAAATGTTTAGTTTCACTCAGTTGAAAAAAAGTTTGTTTGTTAAAATGTTTTTTCCACTTTAATATTTAAGCTTCAAATAAAGACAAATATTGTTGAAGGTAACTTAAATCATCAGTGTGGTTTGAAGTGTACAGAAGATGACCTTTAAAACATATTTAAACAGATTTTATTGTTTGTGTAAACTAAATGACAGAAGTTTGTGGAGTACGGGACTCTACAGTGTTCATGCTTACAGTGCATTTATGTTTGTCGGCTCAGCTCTGTTTAGTTTTAAAAATATCAATAACATCACCAACACAAGCAAGATGCAAAGCTCAGATTGTTTCCCTCACTGCTGAAACTTTAATCATTCATGTGGGTATGCCCCCAGCAGCCACTTTGTAATTTCATCTTCTCACTTCTTCTCAGATGTACGGTTAACCTGGAGAAAGTGTTGGAGACACTGGAAGACCAGGAGTTAAAGGAGAACGTTGAGGTTATGAAGAACTTGCAAGACATCATCTTGGAGCTTAGGGTACAAAAGTCTGGCTACGTTCACTATTTAAGAAAATAAAATGTTTTTTCTAGAAAAAATATTAGTTTTTGTATTTCATTATAATTAAGTAAATGTTTACCTAGACTTATTTCACAATATTAATTTTGTAAAATTTTGTTTTTTCTGTGAAAGAATGAGAGTGCAGACATCACTGCCTCCATCAACGCCATGGCCGCTGGAGAAAAAGCCTCTGAGGTGTCTGGAAGTGATGATAAAAACAAGGCGGAGGCTTCCCCGTCTGTATGTTCTCATAATGCACATTAACATTTCCATCCATCCATTTTCTATTGCTTAGAAGGGGCGCTGGGGCCAATCCCATCAGTTATCGGGCGAGAGACGGGGACAGGTCGCCAGTTCATCACAAGGCCAACACACACACACACACACACACTCCTACAGGCAATTTAGAGCCTCCAATCAGCCTATCACCAAGGTGCATGTCTTTGGACTGTGGGAGGAAGCCGGAGTACCCGGAGAGAACCCGACGCTAACACGG
>JBAMIG010000016.1:3745802-3757202 GCA_037177335.1 Kiunga ballochi | reverse complement strand
GCAGTCAGGTTGTTGGCCCAAAGTTAAAATGTGTTTTAAATGTGCAGAAAGAAGCAGAGGATGATTTAGCACATAGGTACCAGCTTTGTTTACTCCTGTGAAAATGAAAAGTTTAAAGTTCTGTACAAAAATAAAAATGAAGAAAAAGATACTGTGTCTTCTTATGAGAAGCAGATGGAAGAAAGTTGTTTTAATGCACAAAAAAAAAATTTAAGTAAAAAAAAAAATGTCACAATGCTGCTGCAGCTACTTGCTATTAGACCTAAACCCAGCACTCACAGGTAGGAAGCAGATGCTGCACACAAACTTTACTTAACTTTAATAATTAACAGCTGAATTAAATGATAGGTTGGGACATCAAATTAGATGTTAATCTAAATAAATGCTGAAATGAAGCTGGAGAGAAATGCACACAAATATAAAAACAAAACAATCTGGACAAAACAGACTGGAACTCAGATGACCTAACAATAGAAAATAAATAAAATATAGAAGCTATGGGTGTATTACTCTGCTAGGCTGGTGGATCAAGCTTGGTTTAATTAGAGGAGAAAACATAGAGAATAGTATTTTAATAATCTGAACAATATTAAACACCTGAAACAGAATAAATGGATATGAAAAAGCAAAATGTAGCGAAACCACGAGGCTCTTAAGTCAAACCCAATAAAACCTGGCTGTTTTTAAACTGTAATCACCACTTGAACTCAGAAAATGCAGCAAAAGCATAACTCTCTCCTAAAAGAGTCAATCATTTCTGAGATGAGATCATCAAATTGCCACAGCCTGTGTGTGACATGTGAGTAGCTATCTGGTCTAAATTGCATCTGAAATTATTATGACCTTAGTCAATGTCCATTCAACGCAATAAGAAACGGCTTTATCTGTGTGACAGATTAATGCTGCATGCTTATTCTCTCCTAAAGACACTGGACTCTGCACTCAGGTGTACCAATCCCTTCTGAGATAAGATAGCTTGAGTGTATGAATTAAAGGAAGCTCAAATGCCAGGAATCACTGCAATTTTTATTTATTTTTTGCTGTGCCAAATCTATGCTCTGTGGTACTTATTAAGATGTTTAAAGATTTTTTTTAGAATAACACAAATCAGACAAAAGCACTTGACCAGCTGTCCTGTTCATGTTTAGTTGGTTTCATTCTGACTCAAATCAGTGCAAATGAGAAGACCTTTGGCCATGTTAGATATCAATTTAACATTTAACTACCAGTGATTTGTGCCACATGTTGCACAGTTTATTATGTTTAGTTAAAGAATTACACAACTCGGTCAGAAACATGGTTATCACATTCAACTCAAAGTGCTACGTATTCATGTAATTATTAATAGTTTACTTGAAAAGTGACTTTTACCAGCATGCACATTGCTTTTTATTGTGCTACCATAAAATATTAATATGACTTTTGCTTCCTCCCTGAGTTCTGCTGTACAACAACCAAACTAATTAAACATCTGTCCAAATGTGTCCTTTATAGTCATGCTTTAAGATTTGTTTCTTTTACAAAATAAAAGGGATAATTGTGCAAAAGTTTGATTAATCATAACCTGATAAACCATTATGATTTCAAGGTTTTTTGCCTTACAAAAGAATGTTACTGAGTGTGTAATGGGTTATTTCAAAGGGGCCTTTCTCAGGTGTATGAGCACATACTTTCTGCAGGGGACAAAAGAGATGTGCTTGACACCAGCCCTACCCTTGATGTCAGTCAATGTGGAATCAGGATGTTGGACCGAGGGGCAGGGCTCGGAGCCTGTTAAATATTGACTGCAGGTGTAATAATTAACCTTCCACCAACTCCTGATCTCTTATACTGGCTGCTCGGCGTCGCTGCCATTGCCTCGCTGTCACTCCTCACATTAACACCAAAAGCTGCAGCTCTTGCTGCTGCTGTTTGATGTTCTGTCCTCGTCTGCTCCGGTGCTGCTTGATGTATTTGTTGCTTTTCTTTTCTTTCTTTTTTTGCTCATATGAGCTTTTGTGTCCTTCTCGTACATCTGGGCATGAGATTTTGTGTGTTGTGACACACTCCTTCTCTCCAAAACTCTGGCCTCGACCGTGAAGCGCCCACCAGGCCATGCCGAATGCGGAGGTGAGTAGAAAAACTAAAGCAACTAAAAGCAACTTTAAAACGGATAAGAGACAAATCTTTTATTTTATTTTATTCTGTATTCTGAAAAAAAATGCATGTGTTTATTCATGTCTTACAACTTTAATAAGATCTTTTCTGGACTCCTATATCAGATAAAAATAGGAGTACATTGCATTTAAAAGAAATGCTCTTGGCTTTAATCAATGGAAACAACCAGTATGGTTGATTCATGGTGACATAAAACCAATTAAATACCAGTATGGAGGATTTTTAGTCAGAGTCTATGTAACCCTGCAGGTTGAGCATGTAAGCATGAAATGCTTAGCCTCCCCCACTAATTGTGATTAACTTTGAAACCATTCATTAGCAATTATAGAGCAAATGTCAGGCTAAGCAGGAAGCAGAGGCCTGCAGGTAAACAGGTCAGACACACCCTTATACTCGCCCTCATGTTGACAGCAGCCATAAAATCTGTGTTATCTCTACAGGCCTTGGCCCTTTGGCCACGCTGTTAGAGGACTGTGGGCAATGATGCAGTTTATACTTCAAGCTATAAAAACTGGGAGGAGAACATGTGGGGTCAAAGTCGCTCCAACAAGGAGACTCCTCACGTAGCTGCCCTCTTGTCCAGATCCTGATTTGACCTTGGTGCTCTCTTTCTTTCTCTCTCTTCCTCTCTCTCTCTCTGTCCACCATATTTTCTCTTACTCAAAAGGAAACTGGATTTGTAACCATATTGTGATTTTTTTTATTTTTTTTATTTGTTAGCAGCATTGAAACGCGGCTTCTGGTGCTAGCTGGATGTAACAGCAACTCCATGTGGAAGCTGCATCGGTTCCAGTGGAGATGCTGTTACTTGCAGAGAGCCACCAAACACAACATGCAACCTGCACTTGTTCCCACCTCTCTCTCTCTGCTGATAGGTCATGCTCCCCACTGTCACAGTGAGGAGCTGAGTATTTTTATAGTAATGGGGCACAAGGTAATGACCTATGAATTGACAGCCAGTGATTTCTAACGTCTGCCTGTCAGTTCTGTAGGCCACTGCTGTGTTTGTCCCTCTGAGCATGTGCTAACAAACACTGGGCCGTGTTCCTTTCACACATCTGAGATATTTTAACCTGTTTTATTTACTATTATATTGATGAGACTATTTTTTGTGTCTTTCACACTGAATAAAGCCTTAATGTGTTTGTCTCTGAGTATTTCATTTGAACTTGTTTATAAAGGAGCAAATAATAAAACATTACTCATACTTTAAGCAGAAAGATCCTAAAAGTCTGTAAATGAAAGGAGGAAGAGACAAAGGAAAAGGAAACAATTTAAGCCTCTCTGTCTAGTTCCCATCCACACTCACAGGGTTATTTTGTTATAAAGATTATTATTTAAAGCAAAATAAAAACGAAAAGTTCTAAGAAAGCTTTTTGTAGTTAATATTCTACTAAAATATCATGAAACTCAAGCTGCAAACATATCAGGTGTTTATAAAATCGCTAAACGGCATCAAACCATCACTGTGTCATTTGTCACAATTCACTGTTTTACAAATGTGACATGTTCATTTGACTGTTCAGTGTAATTCAGGATAATAAATAAAAATGCAAATTCTCATCTGTTTGCTTGTGTGTTTATATGCATCATCGTTCTGCTTCTGTCTCAGCATAAAAATGTCCTTGTCTCATACATCACATGAGGGCTTTTGGGCTGTTGCTGCTTTGCATTAGAAAAGACTCATTTCAATATGATAAAGTTTTTTTTAAATCGGTTTTATCAATACATAAATAATAAAACATTGTCTTTGTGTTTGGTGTTTGCTTTAAAGATCAATCTCCAGTCACATTGAGTGAAGTCACAGAGACAGTCGGCCACAGTGAACTTATGCAGTTACTACAAGACAAATAAAAATCAACCGGTTTACTGACTTTACTGAGTGAACCCACCACACAGAGCTTTACCAAGTCAAATATATGTAGATATAATGTAATCTGCTACCACTGCGCTGCATCGAATGAGAAATCAGCACACATGGGAAGTGTTGGTCTGCAAAATAAACCAGTAAATATCAACTGGTGTGTTACAAGACTGCAGTGTGCCTCATTGGTTTGAGCGTATACCTGGTATAAAAAGTGAACAATACTAAAGGGTTTGAGCACACATAGGCTTGCAAGGCTGGTATGGAGTTATTGGGTTGTTGTGACATCTTTCATGCTTTCTGGGGAAAATGATGATTATATAGACTGAAAGCTAGTGTGACACCACCTGTTTTAACTAACGGAAATAAATCTGTCCCTTTGTAAACAGGCTGTGTTCAACGTTTGTAGCTTTCCACATGTATAATGAACTATGAGAAATTATAGGCGATCTGGCAGCAGGAAACTTTTACTTCATGGAAATGATGAGGCTCTGCTGTTACAGCATCCTTTAAAAAGAAAGAAAAATGCTTCAGAAAAGACATACTTGTTGTATTATTAATTAGGAACTGGCAGGATATCATATAAAGTATGTTAATGGAGGATATTTTTATAGTTTTAGGTCTTTTCTAGGAAATTGAGTTGAATTTAAAAAATAAAACCACAAAAGGCTTATTCAAGAAAACAGGGAAATGAGGGATTCAAACAAATAAAACATGGTTACCACACATGCAAATAAAAGTTAATACTGGCTTATTTCCAATAGTTAGTCATTTGATACAGAGGAATGCCATCTTGTTTTTAGAAACACTAAATCATTTAGGTTATAAGCACACAATATGTACATAGCTGGTGTTAAAACACCTTTATGTACCATCATTAAAAGAAGAAGAGTAACTGAATGGTGCATGGCAATTTACTGCCGCTATCAAATGCAAGATCTGCAAATATTTTACTTTAAATATAAAAGTTTTTCTCTTTAAGAATTCAGTCTGTGTTATACAGTGAATACAACATGTGTTTATTAGCTTTGGCAAATACTGCTTTTTTAAAATGATCATTTTACACAAAGTCACAACCTTTTTTTTGTTAATTAGAGCTTCAGATGGTCCAAAGCTGACATGAACATCCTATAAAGATTAATGAACCTTTCTCTTAAGACTGACAGCATTGAGACAATGCATTATAAAAACAAACAAACAAACAAAAAACCAACAAAAATGAACTTGGACAATACAGCTTCAAAAACTGATTTTCTTTTTTGAGATGTGAAGGAAACAGTTACCTCCATTCTTCTCATTTTTGGTCCGGTCCAGCACCTAAGGACAGAAAGAAAGGCTTAAAATCTGTGCAAAACTGCATGAATTGGAATAATCCACTGAACTACAAGACAGGTAATCCTTCAATTTATCCATCTTTATAGATCTTAATTGGGGCTTGGATTTGTCAGAAATTGCATTGTTGACTATTTTTTTTTGACCCAGTAATGATAAAACAAAAATTTTTGTGTGTGTCATAAATAATTTTCACCCAAGATTGAAGAGACTATTATCTCATTCAATTCCTTTTTAATTTTCAGCTGGTTTGCTCTTATTTTTATTGTCTGAAAAATAAAGCAAAACTAAATCCATATAGGTTTTTTTTCAGATTTAGAAATGACCATATATGCTGGTATTTCATCATGTCTTGTTTATATGTAATTATGGAGCATTAGGGTAAACTGAGAACTTATTTTAGAGAACATTTGCAGCCATGGTTCCCAGTAAGTCCCACAGTGTGGCTCCCACTTTCAAGAAAAAAAGAGACAGAAAGCAGGTATTCCCATAATTTTAAATTAGCGTCTGTGGTTCTATTTAATATTTATTTAATTAATTTATAGATTGAATATTTTCTTCATTCTTATATTTCTTTGCGAGGGTAATTGAATAAGCAGTAGATTATGAATGGATTGATGAGTTTTGAAAGACTGTGTTCTTACTTATTTAGTAACTTTAGGGATTATTCAGAACAGATTAAATCATTAGTCCAAAATAAATAAACAGATTTGTGGATGTAATCTGCGTTGACGTGTTTCGCGCAAGCATAAAAACTGCTGTTCACTGCGTTATATCAAACACTTCTTGTTGTCGCGAGACCTGAACCGAAGCCGGAAGTACAGATGAGTGAAGTATATTGCGCGTTTACTCTTTGTGAGATTCCAATTACTTTAGTCTTTGCGGTTTTTTACTTTTTAATCTTTGGACACAACATAGTTACACAACCAGCAAACAGAACAAACGAATGACAGCATCCATTTATACCCAATCTATATTTAAAACCACGAGGAAGGAAAACAGATGAGCGGAAACAGCGCCATCTACTGGTCATGCTGAAACGGAAGCTGACTTCCTTTCGACGCAAAGAACGCGGTAAAAAGATATTCCGGTCTACAGACTGAGGGCAAGCATGGCATCCGACAGTAACATGGCTAACATTAACGGACGGGAAACTGCCTCTTTGAACGGCGAGCCTGCCGTTAAACGAGCAAGAGAGACCGAGAAACAAGACCTTTCTCTCCGCATCCCGAAGGAGCCCCAGAATAAAGTCACCGTTGTGCTGGGAGCGCAGTGGGGCGACGAGGGGAAAGGAAAAGTTGTGGACTTACTTGCAATGGATGCAGACATTGTATGCAGGTGTCAGGTAAGCAAAAATAATGTCGAACAGGTTACAGATTGTTAATACGCAGTGATTATTTTTTTTATACAATGGCTGTTTAAACAATCGATAGTTTTTTTTCGTCTTTATTTAAATAGAGGTCGCTCATCTGCTATTAAATATTCATGACTCGCTAATACGTCAACAACCTTCCTTGACCTCCCGGATGTAGAAGTGCTAAATTAGCGCTAGCAAAGCTTTATCCACTGTCCGTGTTGCTTTTTAGCTTTACTGACGTGGTAACGACATGTTTACAGAATTCAGCAAATGACCTCTAAACACTGATAAGCTTTCCCACTCAATGTAATGTTATGTAAGTCATCGACCGCCCGTCATTACCCAGCTGCCCCCCGTTTCACGGTGACGTTAATCTAAAACATCACCCAGGTTTTACAAGATTTATGCCATTTACAACCAAAATACCAGCATTCCTCAGTATGATGATCCCTTAATTCTGTGATTGTTTGGTCATCTTTGCAGGGAGGCAACAATGCAGGTCACACAGTGGTTGTGGACTCAGTGGAGTATGATTTCCACCTGCTTCCCAGTGGGGTGCTCAACAAGAAGGCTGTCTCCTTCATTGGTATGTTTATTTTGAGACTAAGGATGGTGGAGAGACAAAAGGCCCTGAAATAATTAGAAAAAAAACAAAAGAGCAATTGTTTATGGCCTTATCAGCGATGCATTACATTGTAAAAGAAGTAGCTTTGATTCAGATATTGAGTAGATCAGAGCGGACTAGCTGATAAAAGCATGTCACTATCACTTTACTTCACCTGCATCACAAACTACAGCCACCACAGTGACCTAGTTTAGGTGAGATGGACCCAATAAATGAAAGGTGCAACAAAAGAATAGTTATTCATATTACGTTGTTGCTTCGGGGTCTCAGTTTTACAACAGTTTGCAGCATTGTGTCTACTTTGCAATAGCAGGAAGGCAAATGAGGAGAGAGGACACACAAATGGCTTAGGGGAACGTTTTTAAACCTATGTAGTATTTTGCATAATTGTGATGATGTAATTTTATGTAATAGTTAAGTGTCATGTCACATTACAGGCAATGGAGTGGTGATCCATCTACCAGGTCTGTTTGATGAGGCTGAAAAAAACCTACGTAAAGGCAAAGGTAAAGTGTCACCTGTTCTAGTTACTTCACAAATGTATTTGAATGTAGTTAAAACACATTTTTGCTCAAATTTCTTTCACTTTTATCTAAAAAAAATGTCTATTTCTGCACCAACAACATGAATCCAGATTGGCTGAAAGCTTGGCATGTCTTAATCTGCAGCATTTCCTCAGGAAATGTGGTGAAAGTATAAAATATAAGAGTTAGCAAACACCCTTATTGCTTTATATATCCTTTGTTTTTAAACCAGGATTACAAGGATGGGAGGAAAGATTAAAGATTTCTGATCGCGCCCACATTGGTGAGCAGCTTTGTCTTTTTTGCAGGTACTGAAAGTTTATTGCGTTGTCATTGATGGTCCCATTTATCCCATCTCTAGTGTTCAACTTCCATCAAGCTGCTGATGGGATCCAGGAGCAGCAGCGGCAGCAACAAGAAGGGAAAAAGTACATCTCTTTAAATGCTTGAATGCTACACGATTATGAGCCTGTTTGCGACAGATGTGTCCAACAATAGCAATAGGTATTTAATTGAATAGCTGATTATTTGTTCTCCAGTTTGGGAACCACTAAGAAGGGTATCGGTCCCGCCTACTCATCCAAAGCGGCTCGAAATGGTCTCCGAGTCTGTGACCTTGTCTCCGATTTCAAGGTTTTTGAAGACAAGTAAGCATTTATTCATTCAGTACTTCCCTACAGAATGATACGTTGTTACCAGTGGACAAATTCAAGGAAAATAAAGCTGACGTTGTTTTTTTTAAGCCATATTTTTTATTCTAAAGGTGATTTAACTGCAGCTTTGAGGAAGTTTCCTTTCTCTCCATGTTCAACTCATGGAAAAAGTGTCTAAAGTGTGATGTAAATCTATTAAGATTAACCCTGACAAACAATATTTTACCAACCTAAAACCCATTTCCAGCCAAAATAACTGAAATACTTGCAGCTTTTCAGTGCAGTTGAATCTGTTCTGCTTCATAGTAAACACAGATCCTCTAGTGCAGCTTTTGTCCATTAATGCTCCTCATGCACCAGAGTTCACGTTTTTACACCAGTTTGTTTACAAGCAACACCACTGGAAGTAGTGGAACAATGTTTTTGGTCCTTCTCAGCTTCCTCATCTTCCTCTTGGTCCTCTTCCACATGATTTCTGGTGGTTTTGCTCCTTGGTGTTGATAGATCTGCAAGGAAACTGAAAACTCACTAAATGACGCTCATAACCAAGCTAGAACACACACGACAGGCTTTGTGTGCCATCAAGCATAAAAGGGCCTTTAGAGGTGCATCACCTGGTGATCTTCCTCTGTTCTTGCCTAAGTGGAGCATTTAGATGTATAGTATATCCTTGAAAAGGACAGAGGCATGACACTTATTTCTATATGTATGTGTTGAGATAAATATAATGTTTATTCTGAAGCAACAACATGAGGTATAAATGGACAAAATCTTGAGAATCACTGTCTGATCTGAGTCCAAAAACAGATATGGTGTTGACACGTTTTAATTTGGCTACTCTGATCCTTGTTACATTACAAATCAACTCATCAAGATTATTAAAATTGTGCAAAACAATTTTTAATATTTGTGGAAGAACCTCATTTATTCTTAGGTTTATTCTGTAATCTGCCAGCAGGTGGCAGCACACATCAGCTGCCTCTGTCAGGAGTAGTTGAGTTTGTTTGGTGTGTGTGTGTGTGTTAGGATCTGAAAGTTGGTGTGTGGTGTTATGGTTGCATGAAAAGCAGCTCTGCAGGAGCGTGCACAGAGACAGGCAGACAAGTTGTCCTTGTTGTGTTTTGCAGGTTCCGTAAGTTAGCAGAGCATTTCCTCACGATGTATCCAAACCTCAATGTGGACATCGATGCTGAACTCGATCAGCTTAAGGTGAGGACCAGCGGTTTTACTGGGTATTGGGCTGTTTAATCTGGCTTAACTGGGCTTTTTCTGCTGGTCCAATTTAGTGCTGTTTTTTTATTTTGCTCATTGGATTTGTTGTTGTGACTTTTTTTTTTTAGGAATACGCAGAAAGGCTACGTCCTCTGGTGACTGACGGTGTGTATTTCATGCACAAAGCTCTTACTGGACCCAGTAAGAAAATCCTGGTGGAGGGGGCCAACGCTGCTCTCCTCGATATTGACTTTGGTGAGTTAAGACATTTTGTACAGGCAGACAGTTAGCAGCCCCCTTCTTCCTCTAAAGGTTCGCATGTTTCTCTCTCAGGGACGTATCCTTTTGTGACATCTTCCAACTGCACTGTGGGAGGTGTGTGCACGGGTCTCGGCGTTCCTCCATCTTACGTCGGCAGAGTCTACGGTGTCGTTAAAGCCTATACCACCCGGGTGGGGGTCGGTGCTTTCCCAACAGAACAGGATAACGTGAGTAATGATGTTTTGTTCTTACTTAGAGGTAAATGTTTCCAGCCTGGAGACTGACCGTCCTCACGAGTTCAGTGCTCTGGTGCCGCTTGGCGACAACCTCCAACGTTTTAGCTGCAGGATGCTTGCAATGATTGCAGCAAGCACGTAGCTGAATGTTGCTGTGACAGTTGTACACCGCGAGCATTTCCCAGCAGCTCCTGTGTGTCTGTGGAAATAATGCAGGGTTTTACTGGAAATGGGTAATAGCTGCTCTGCTGATGCCTCCAACAGAAAAGATATTAAGATGTTTCACAATAGAAAAGGAGCTTCAGCATGTCCTCATGTGATGTGATGCATTTATCGTGCAGGATGTCGGGGAGCTGCTGCAGTCCAGAGGGAGAGAGTTTGGTGTGACGACGGGCCGAAGGAGGCGATGTGGTTGGCTGGATCTGATTTTGGTCAGATACGCACATATGGTCAATGGCTTCTCAGCGTAAGGACCACTCCGCTGATTTCAGAATGTCACCCTTACTTTGAGGTTTAATTACACCGACTGTAGGAGCGTGCACGTAGCGCTAGCCAGACTTAGGAGGACTTCCTTTTCTTGTGCAGGATTGCTCTGACGAAGCTGGATATTTTGGACACGCTGCCTGAGATTAAAGTGGGCGTTGCGTATAAGGTTGATGGGCAATGTCTCCCCAGTTTTCCAGGTGAGTTTCTGCTTAAATGTGGTTTGGATTTGCAGAGAAAATTAGATAATTGTAACGGACAATTAGCTTATAAACGTACACTACTCACAGAAAATGGATATTCAACTTTCAGGTGGGATTAATGGAAACCATGAAGCATGTAGAATCACAGAATAGCATTAATCTCTAACACTTTACTGAAACAGAAGGTGACTACAGGCCTGGATACACCACAGACATAATAAACCAAATGTGCCATTAACTAGTCATGTGTTAGTGCCATTAGGGACAGTACAGAGACACTAATCATGGCTGCACAGGAGCAAGCCATGAGCACCAGAGCGGTCGAGGCCCAGATCTACCATACCAGGCAGGACCCCAGGTGCAGACTGTGCAAAAGAGCCCCTGAAACGATCCAGCACCTCACAGCTGGGTGCAAAATACTGGCAGGTAAAGAATACATGGAGCGCCATAACCAAGTAGCCGGCATTGTATACAGAAACATCTGTACGGAATA
>JBAMIG010000016.1:3734934-3745723 GCA_037177335.1 Kiunga ballochi | reverse complement strand
AGAGAACCCGAGCTTGAGATGAACAACCACCCGCCCTACCCAAGGAGATGGGAGGGTGGGTGAGGGAGGGTTTTTTTTTTTATTAAAAAAAATGGATGTGAAGACCAGTGTATCCATAACGGTGGAAACATAAATGGTGTAAAAAAAAAAAAAAAGTCTGCGTCACATTTTTAGCCATCCCCGCAGAAACTGCAGCATCTTTGATTTTTCCCCTCTTGCTTTTTTGCACATCAGAAAACTCATTTCAGCCTCATTCACTCTACATATGAATACAGGTTTTCTTTCATGTGTTTCTGTGCTCTATGTGCTGGTAGGGATGTGATGCCATTCCACTTTGTACATTTGTAAACCAATTATTTCTGGATTTATTGTCTCATTGCAGCAAACATGGACGTTTTGACGCGCGTGTCGGTGGATTACGAGACTTTACCCGGGTGGTGCTGCAGCACAGAGACAGCCCGGAGCTTCGAGGAGCTGCCCTCACAGGCACAGAACTACATTCGCTTTATCGAGAACTTCCTGCAAGTGCCAGGTTTGTAAAAAGATCCTTAATGCTGATGTAGAAACCACAGCCAAACTGGTTTTGCCTAACTGGTTATGGCTTTGCCAAGCTTATCAGTCACATTCTGTCTTTGTTGTTTGTCTTTGCAGTGAAGTGGGTCGGAGTCGGCAAGTCCAGGGAGAGCATGATCAAACTGTTTTGATCCATTTCAACTAAAATTGTCCACATGCCATAAAAACACAAGACCAGTTTGCTTTTTAAACTTCCCACTGGAAGAACTTCACCAGCAACGCCACACGTTTAGTTACAGCTTCTGTCCTTCAGATCTAATTAATGCATTCCCCACGCTGATCTCTGTATTTATAAGGGTTTTCATTTTTAAAGCCTGATTTAGAAAAGAAAAAAGTGGCTCCATCGTTTCTCATTCCAGTCGGACAGTTTTATGTTTCTGCTTCTGAAACGATGCTCAGTTCACATCTGTTCACCACGCAGTTATTTTTGTAAGACTTAAAGAGCCACTGATGAACAGATGAAGAAGTCTTTGTATGAAAAATACTGCAGAGTTAACAGGATTATTTTCAGGCTTTGCATCATTATGATACGACCTTTTAAATGTGATTTTTTAAAACGCATCTCGCTTGTTTGGTTTTGTGAAAATAGCTTTATGATGAATGAAGGAAAAGATCCGTATGAAGGACAAACCAAAGCTGAGCAGCACAGGTTGAAAAAAGAGTTTTTACATCTTCAGGTTGATCATTTCATGTTTGTAACGACATCAGACAGCAATGTACAGATTACGTTTACTATAAACTCCTCCAGTTTGCTAATGCCAGTAGAAGTAAACTAGTGTTTAGGATTTAGTCTTTTTTTCAAACAGTTTTCTTTATAGATAAATAAAAAAAGGTCACCACTTCTCACATGTAAGCTTTTCTAGTACAGATGAGGATTAATCATCAACCAGCATAAACCAGTTTGCTTCCAGTCATTCAGTTGTAGATTTGCTGCTGTGCTTTGAATCTGTGGCCTGTAGAGTCTGAGATGTAGCTCTCTGTAGAGTTTAGCAGCTCTTCCTGCAGAATGATGGACTCCAAATAGTTAAAAGATGAATGGGAGTTTTTACTGCTATGTTAGCGTCATGCCAACGAGGAGAGAGGACTGAATGCTCAGCCGAAATGCTCCGTTTTACAGAAACGGTGGCGCTGGCTAATCATCCAGATGCATTTCATTAGCAGCACCTGACTGATGCTTGCACTTTTCATTTCTATGGTGGTTCTTGGCATGCTGCTTAAACCTTCTGCCTCTGGTTCGTTCAATAAATGACTGTTTTTAGTGATTGCGTTTATTTCATTTTAAAGCTTTTTTTTTTTTTTTTTTGTCTCATAGCCACACCAGAGCCCTTACTATGGAAGAAGGGACGCTTAGTCTTTTACCTGATTGTTTAATATTTGTCATCTGTAAGTTTCATTTAATTTCATCCGACTGGTTTCAGTGTGAAATTAAAATAAGAATACCTTCTGTGGTCTTTTCTGATAGTCTTGGTGATTTTTCTTGTGCTTAAAAGGGAATAATAATAAAAATACATCACTCTGACAATCTTTCTTTAATATCTTCTCAGTTATGTTGACTTCCTGACACTGTTTAAAAGCTTCCTGGGATCAGGAGGGATTAGATTAAAGCGTAAAGTAGATCCTTTGACAAATCAATAAGAAGTCTTAACACTTATGGTAAATCATATATTCTTTCTCATACCTCCATTCAGTCACACGTCGACTGTGTTTACTGTCAGGATGGGATTTGATCTGTTATTTTAATTTGGTGTCAGTTTGTTCTGCAAGTCACGGTAAATAAGCTAATGTTAAATTTGACACACAGAGCTGTTCCTGATTCTAAAAATGATTGATTGCAGCATGATGTGAGTCTACTGCTTCAGATTTGTGAAGCTTTTTTAATAAAGGTCCACAGATGCAACTACATGCAGAAAGGTTGGGCTGGATTTAAACAATTCTCCCAAAGTTTTACAGTTTAAAGAGCAGGAAGGAATTGCAGGAGCTGATGCACATAACTTATTTTTAACCTACCTACAGGTTACAGTGGGTAACTTTGGTCAAACGCTGCAATCTAGCGCTACAATAATCAATCGAACTTAAAACTGATGTGCAAAAAGAGGAGCTTTATGTCGTATTCAGTGCATATGGTTGTCAGTCTTGTCAAAGTGCATTTGATTTTTAGAGCGTTTTTAAGACGTGCGGAACAACTAAAATCCACCACATAGTTCAGTTTGCAAAGCAGCCGCTGAGGAAGAACAAGGACCCGAACAAGCAGCCTGTTTGCTGCTTTTAGCTGGGATTCAGCTGCAGATGTTTTAAGGGAAAATGATGCGGTGATATGTGTAATGCTTCACTGGCAGCTTAGGTGCGAAAATGGAAACACTAAAAATGAAGCATTTAAAATAAGACAGTGTTTCTTTTTATTTGTTACGTCGTGTCCTGAAATATAAAGTTTTTTGTCAAAGTACTCATAATTAAACTGAGTCTTGGGGAATTTTTTTTTTTTTTTTACCTAATTTGATCCAAACCTTTCATTGTTTCTGAAAGCTAATTGAACCAATTTAATCATGGAGTTTTTTACCCCCAACCTGCTTTAATATGTCTTACATTCTTCTTGAACACAGAGTGAGGGTTTGTGCTTGGGAACCATAAACACACCATAGCAACAAAACTAGTTGTCTAAAATAAAATTACAATAAATCTGTTCCATATTTCATTAAAAAAGTCATTAAAACCTGAAACTAAGTATTTTTCTGATTTTTTTTTCTCCACTTCTTCACATTGAAAGTGCATCTTCACTTAAATGCCCAAAGTTGCAGACGTTTGCTAACCACACAATTTCCAGTCTAAGAAGTCCTTGCATCATCAAAAATGTCAGAAATGAGCTCACAGTGGACACAAGAAAGCTTAATTGAAAATAAAGTGGTCCTAATAGCAACATAGTCCTCTGCTTCCTCACGTTCTGTAAGGCCCTCTGCTATCCTCTCTCTCCTTTAGTCACCACCTTTCTTGTTTTGTGAGCTTTTTCTTATTTCCACAGCTCCTATTGGATGGAAGTTATTTCACTTATCACTACTTACAAGACAAAGCCATTGGATCTGTAACTTCTGATCGCCAAAAAGTAAGGCTTTCTTTATTTCTATGATAAATACAAAAAAAAAAACTTCCTCAAGAGCCTTCTGGTAAACAAACTTACTCAAAGACATCTTTGCTGTGTCATAATTTACGCGGCCAGAGTAACAGGACACCTGTTTCATTGCAGCTGGACGGAGTTCAGTTTTAGTAAGAGACAGAAGCTCTCACACAGATTGAATTGAAGGAACTAAATGTGTTTAGTTTATTTGGTGAGTGCATGAAATAAATCCAATTCTGCTTCTCTGCAAAGGCAGATCCAGTAGAGTGTATTTGCAGGAAATGATGGAGAAGCTGGAGTTGAGTCAAGCTCCTCTCATTTTACATACATTCTCTTAAAAAATGCATCTTAATTCACCGCGGCAGGATTTATTTGTCCGAGGTTTTGCTCCGTTATTTAACCTGACCGTTTGCTTTGTTGCCTCCTGTGATTTAGGGTCAGTATTGCATCGTTCATGCTACTGCATGATGCAGCATTTTAATAGATGATCCACTTTTATATAAAACATTAACATTATGACACATAAGCGAATTGTTTCATGCATTTTTTTAGGTAGCTGAACTAAACCATAAAGACACAGTTCCACTTCTGCAGCATGATATTTATGAGCTGTGAAACATGCAGGCATGTACACCTGATGCATATGTCTGACATTAACTTGTGTTATCAAGCTTACAAAGTTGCAGAGAAGTATAAAATGAGTGTCTTGTCCATTTGGTTATGTCTAAAATCAGCTGTGCAGATGATGCAAATGTAGCTAAAATAAACATCAAGTTGTTGTTTTATGTCATTTGCTGTTGTTGGTAAAATGTTTGTTGTTGTTGAACTTTAGATGTGAGTTCTGCTAAATAATGAACCCATGACTAAATGAACAAACACAGATCTTCACAGGTAAATCATTTTAAGCCTTTTTTTATCTCAAGATCAGAATTTATCATTGGGTTTTAGTAAATATGTCAAACAGGGGTGGAGGCTTTTTGCCTCCAAAGGTAAAAAAATGCAACTTTAAAACGTCTCTGGTCTGTACGCCATTGCCTGTGGTTCCCCATGCGGATGTGTTGAGTCCAGTTTGAAGCTGTGTGTTTAAAGGCTCATTGGGGATCTTTCCAAATAATAATAATAAAACTATGTAAATAAAATATTGACTTTAATATAAAATAAGCAGCACAAATGTGAAATACACCAAGGATTAAACTTTAAATTATTAAAGTTGATATGAATAGAAACAATGAGTGAGCTTTTCATACCCATATAAACTGCATAAATTGCCAGAAACTTAAGTAAGAGATATTATTATTATCTGTCATTAAGCTCTGAAAAGTCTTTTCCTCAAGATCTGTAGGTTTTAAATATAAATATTTACTATTTGGCCAAGAGCAAGTGCTGGCCCATTTTGGCCCGCGGGCCACACTTTGGGCACAATATACAAACATTATCTGGTAATAAAAATGAGTAAAAATGTATAAAAATAAAAAAAAGTGTTAATGTAGGTAAAATTGCATCTGCCTAGTGTGGAGGTGATGATGATGATGCTTTCTCTGCTGGTGCATCTGCATCTAGCCTAATCTATGTGACCACACTATCTTGTCTGAAGATAAGAAGTGTGTTGAGGGTATAAATGCATGGGTATGTGTGTGTGGGGTGGTAATGGATGATGGGAGGTGTGGATATGTAACATTTGTTTTTAATGTTTAATGTTTTAATACACTGTAAAGCACTTTGTGTTACATTTTATGTATGGAAGGTGCTTTATAAATAAAGTTTGATTTGATTTCAAAGTGGCAGGAAACAGGAATGGAAAGCATTAGGTATTATTATTTAACAGCCTAATTAAACAAATATTAGGTGCTTTATTTGTTCTCAGGTCCTTCTTTTCCTATTTTAGGATGTCCCTTCACAACAAGACACGTTTTTCAGACGTGCAGCTCTTTGTGACTGACTGGTCTAGCAGAAATGCAACGTACTAGCTAATCATTTTATCATCTTTGATCAAATATATTTAAACATGCAGACAACCCATCAGTCTTTCAGTTAGTCTGGCTGCATAAACTTTGGGAAAAACACAATGATCACACGTGCACAGGCTATAGATAATATTACGGTACAGATATCGCCATACCATCATTACACATGGCTCTGGTGGAATATAAAATATTTACACTGCAATTTCAGACTGAATAATACTATATTAACTGTTTAAATCCTGTGTAATATAAGTGCTTAAAGTACTGATACATTTCTGGTTATAATGGTCTTTATCAGAACTACCCTGTGCAACACTTTTGTTGCCCTCATTTCTTATGAGCTGAGCTCGGTGATCTAAAACTAGTTTTTAAACACAGAAAAACCCATTTCTCCCAAATACCGTTTACCAATCTGTGGATCAGGAACAGGAAGCACTTCTATGCTGATATGATCTGTCCCACTCACAACAAAGAGATCAAAAACAAAAGTGTTGTATTTATTTAGTTTTTTGTTCAGTGAAAATGATTACTGATTCATCAATGCAATCCTGTTTTTGTTCAGCAATATTTATCTGAGTCTGTTTGCAAAAGGTATAATACCTGTGTTGTTTGAAGTATCTCTTTTCCTAACATTACAGTGGACTCGCCCTGATGAAGGAGATGGATTTTAGCTTTAGGTATCATTTCCCTCAGAATATCATCGTCTGTTTTACTCCATGTTCCTGCTTTTTGTTCAATAAAGGTTTCTTGTTTTCTTTGCTTTGTACCTTTAATTTAGATCCTCTCCATCATTACTACTGCAGACAGCATGGTAGTTTAACTCCTGCACCTAATAGAAACCTGTTTGTGATGTATTTAGCAGTTTGTGGGCAGGTATTGACAAAAAGTATGTATTAATCTCAGCCTGGTGAGGTTAAATACTGTTTTATCTTTAAAAACTGTCAGGCTGCACAAGTTTAGTGCTTTCTTATATTCCAAAATGCAGTAATTTAATTAAATAAGTACAAACACAAGGCTTAGCAGGCATCTGGCTTGTGGAGAATATGAGCTATAAGGGCTGGCTGGAGTGTGGCTGAGTATGGCCAGTTTCTTCCTGCAGAGTCGGCAAATTAACACCAATTAAACCTCAATGACTCTCAGACATTGATCTCACAGGAATACTGATCGCTTTGCAAATGCTTGTGTCCAGTCGCTACTTTACTTCACACATAGTTTCATCATCATCATCATCGCCCTACAAAAAACATGAGGACAGGCAGAAGATGGTTCAGCCAGCTGTGGTCAGGGTTCCTGTGAAAGTTCATCTTAAATAAGAAAAAACACAAAGTCAAACCCAGCTTCATCACATTCTGCACCTTTTCCTCGCTCTCTCTTTTATTCTCTCACTCACTCTTTACATAAAGTCTGTTTGATTGAGGACCTTTTCCTCTCTTGTGTGCTCAGCACAAGCCTCCCTCCTCACACTAGCTCATGCTCACAAACACTGAATGCAGCTGCATGAACTCAGGGGAAACTCCACAAGAAGCAGCTGCTACTCTGGATTCTTTTAATGCTTCAGACGTGAGGTAAGTCAAAACATGGCCGGACTGCCTGCAGTATTGGTCAGTACCATGAATCAAATGCGTCTGGGGGACTCTAAGTGGTGATAAAGGAGTATTATTATGGCTCCGTTTCGACTGCTGCTGCAGCATTGCTGGCCCTTCATCCATGCATATTACTGTTTCCTTGTGTCAAGTGTCTGGCTCTGTTATAATCTGAGGCTGGTATGCAGTAGGCTAACAGGCTATGGGCAAAATGTTTTATAAATGTTCTTTAGTCCATAATGAAGAGCCTAGTTTGGATTTAAATATGACTCAACAATGTATTCATTTTATTTAATATGAAAAATATTGATTTCTTTTGTTCCATTTGTAATAGGAGCTAAGCAAATTAATGAGATGCATGCAGAAATGTAGTAATTTGTCCTAATATGAGTATTAGTCTCTCATATCTTGATAACTTCTGGCTTTGACTTGTTCATTTCTATAAGTGGACCGTCCTTTTGTGTTTTCCCAGATGCTGTAAACCTGTTTGGCATGCAAGTCTTTATTTTGCTGTCACTGTGTTACACTTTATTGCTCTAATTTTGGATCAAGACCAACAGATCTGCTGACTAAAGTGCTGCAATCCTCAAATTTTAGTGGATTGGAGTCTTTTTTTTTCCTCCTAGCATGTTTTTTTGGTGATCAAAGATGAATTGGAAAGTGGCTCACCTACCAGTCCAGGAGATACAATCCTTGACTGTTAAATCATTTGTGAATTAGCTTTGAAATGCGAGGATCTGGCACATCTGTTAGTTTCTCAACTCCATTGCTTTTACAAGGCAAAGACAGATTGATGCAACGTTATAGGTTCCAGTTTCAACATTAACAAATAAGAGTCTTGTTGAGCTGAATATTATCTTACCAAGCATATTTCTTAAAATATTTATTCTCCAACTGATGATCAGCATAACCTAAAGAGGAGAAGCCATCATCTACAGTGATCATTTTTATGCTCGCATATCAATAAATTGACGTGAACATTAAAACTGCACCTCATTCTTCTTAGTTGTGACACATTTACAGTTTTGTGAGTTGAAATGTTTAATTGCTGTGAGGGTAAACAATGAAAATCTGTTGCCCTGCTTAGTGACCGGTCCTTCAGAGTGTGAGGGGGACGGCTTCCCCAGTGGCGGATCCAAGGACTCCATCATCAGAGGTGGTGAAAAGACAGAGTGGAAGAGAAAAAGGCGTGGGCATTTAAAGCGAATTGACAGGTGAGCTCAGCTCTTGTGGTTGCATCTGTCTGTGTATTCATGGATCATTTATGTTATACAGGCTCTACCACAGCGACATCTGTTCGAATTGGTTAGACTGTTCTGATGATTGTTTGTAGTTTGAAGGTTGTTTTTTTCTATCTTGGATGTTGCATTTTCTGTATGTCAGCAGTATGGTGAGTCCTGAGTCGATTTAGTGCCTGGTGCAAGTAATAACAGTTCCAGCTGCACTGCTGAACAGAGCACATCGCTGTCTGGGGCTGTGGTCGGTCTGAAACCTGTGTGCTTTTGTGGTTGCTGATATTTCAGCTGCAGCAGCTGGGATCAGGGCCACATCCGTGTTGAGACTGGCCCGGAGAAGCAGCAGCTCGGACTGAGTGGAGGTGCAGCCATGCGCTGCTCCACCCTGCTTGGCATCCTAACGGGAGTGCTTCTGTACTTGGTGCTGGGAGCTGTGGTGTTCCGCACCCTTGAGACTCCACAAGAAGAGGAAGAGTTCAACAGTCGGCAGAGCCACTTTGAGGAGTTCCTGTCAAACTTCTCCTGCATTGACCATGATCTCCTGCAGGAGCTTTTAGAGGTAAAACAGGCTATGCTAAGACAGCATCCACTCATCTTCTGCATATTTGTTTGATGTATTTGAAAGTGTCTCTTATTCCTCTTTTACTCCATTTTACTGGTGTAAATGGGATTTATTTGACTCATTCATCATGTTTGCGTCTGTTTTGGGTTATTTAAGTGATTGTCCCCAGCCTCTCAGGACCCAAAAAATTAACTTTATATTTAATTTATGTCTGGTTGTTGCCTTAAAACTAGCTGTGAGTATTTATGTTAGCCAGTTTAGCATTTATAATGCAGCTTTATCATTGGAATTAAATTAGGAAGTAAAAATATCTTTGAAAACAACAACCACAAACCACACGCCGAGCTTGATGCCTTCTTTTAACTTTCCTCATGCTCTTTTTTTTATTTGTATTTACATGCATAACTGCAGAAACTAAACTTGCACATGAAGCATCTGCCAGGGTTCAGTCAAAGGTGGTTATTTTTACATAAGCAGTATTCTGCCAGTGAACACCTCCTCTTGTTTTGTCATGGAGTCGGCCACATAACTGGCTATACTTCAAATTTTATGTTCACAGAGAATTTGCATGACCCTTTGAATGTACCTCTGCATGCTTTGAATATGGTTTGTGGAGTCCTCAGAGGTTTATGGCAGTAACAGATGACAGGTGTGCTCTGAGAGGCTCCCACATCACGATGGTCCTGCACAAGTGTGTGTTTGAGTGCATGAAAGTTGATACAGGCATAAGCTGAGCCCGAGGATGGTGGTTTGGCAACTGCGTTGTGATACTGAGATGCTTGTCTTCGCTCCAGAATGACCCTGTAAAATACTGTTTTAGCTTCAAAGTGATGTATAGATGCAGCAGGTGATACTTTTGAAAAGGTTAAAGCAACTGAAGGACAGAAGAGAAGGACGGGTTATTTTAGGAAAGACGGCATGTAGAAATTATTCTGTTACTGTTTTTTCTGTTCTTTTTTTGCATGGTTGTGTCTTTTCTTTGTCATTTTACACTTCCATGTTATCCAGGTTCACTTGTTTTGCAACAGGTTTACCTTCTGCATATCATTATATGTCTTCTTTGTTTTGGGGCAGATTCGTCCTGGTTCTTGAGGTGTTTTGCTTGCTTTACCACAAAATCAGTCAGCTGTTCATAACTTTTAAAGGTTAGCTTATTCTGTTGTATGAAGTCTCCATGTCTTTTCATATTCTGTTTTTATTTAAATGTTTGTAAAATTAAATAGTGTCACTTGATACAACACTGCATTGTTATTTTGCAGCATCACCAAAACCAGCCGTGTGTCTGGCACAGAGAGACTAACAGCAGTGTTTCCTGCTTTGATGAGTTTTTAGGGATGTGATGCCTTTGACTCATGTTTGTTGCTGTTAAGAGTTATCATGAAAACAAATGACTTCCTTCCAAAATGTCTTTTCCTGTTGAAAGTTCAATCCAGTTTACTCAAAACTTGACACAGGCAACAGTTTTTAGCTGTTAAATTTGTCTCTTTTATAAGGAAAGAACAATATATTTTACCTGTAAGTTAAAAATGTTTATTTCTTTTAAATTGCTTCATGACTGCTGGGATAGGCTCCACTTTGAAATGAAATATGATTAAATAATCCTAAATCTATTTGAGTTTTTGGCATTTATTAATATTTTAACCCCTTAATGCCTGAATTGAGTGTAACTGGGCAGAGACATCTCTTTTTTTGAAATCTAAGAACTTTATTTGACCCTTTAACTAAATCTGAAAAGACTAGGCTATTTATTTTTTCCATATATT
>JBAMIG010000016.1:3711847-3721860 GCA_037177335.1 Kiunga ballochi | reverse complement strand
AGCGTTCAAGGGGGGGGGTAGTCAAGCGGTGAGACGATTCTGTACAGATACACTATATATATATATATATATATATATATATATATATATATATATATATAGTTTTAAGAATACAAGAGCATGCTTAGTACCCAGGAAAACTAAACTAAGCTGTGTTAGACAATGTAGAAAAGGGAACTGTAGCTATTTTGTTGACATGTTTGTGTTATTGTGTTGATGTGAGTGTAACTTTTTGTGACACTACTCTAAAGTTTCTACTTATTTTGAAGGCGTCCTGATATCTACAAATTCAACCCAGAGCAAGAATACCTAACCGAACTGCCATCAGGAGTGAGGACTATACCCGTTTGAAGCTGCACTTCACTAAACAGGTGAGCTGTTTTCATATGAATGAAATATTTGTGTTTAATTTCAGCAAGGGCACTTTAGCATCCAGGTTCAGCTCAGAGATTTGGAAGGAAGTTAAATTTGCAGGAAAAATAATTACAGCTCGATCCTAAATTTTGTGGGATTAGATACAAGCTAGAAAAAGATGGTGTGTGTGTGTCTACACTGCAGACAAAAAGAGGAGAAATAATAGCCAAACAGTATAAAGAGAGGGAGGACTGCCCTCAGTTTTAGAGGTATAAATCAATGTGACAATGCCCCAGATCTTCTGTGAGAAGGAAGGAGCAATTAAAGTATTTATCTAGATTATATCAGTCTGTTGTTTATTTTGGGGACATTTGATAATACCCTAAGATAAAGTGCAGCAGTAGGAAATGCAGACAGATAGGAAAGTCCTCATTAATAGTACTGTCAGATACTTTGTTAGTCCAAATTTTCCTGTGACATTAGAGTTAGGGGTCTGTTAAGTTTATTTTAGATCTAAATTAGATTGACATATTATTAAGTGTGACCATATTAAAACAGATGTTTTTAGATATTCAAACATAAGAAAAACCACGTCTTTTCCCCCTTTTTTCAAAATAAAATTGCCCCACTTAAATCACTTGTCTAAAGATAAATATCTAAAAATAATTTGGGTCTTTGACCTTCAAAATATAATAAGATGTGAAGTTGTTTCCAGTCTGCTCCTTGAACGACTGCGTTCAGCTACAGTAGGTCCATCCTCATCTTCCCAGCTGTTAGAGAAAGCCGATTGTAGCCCAGCCCATATCAACACGCAGCCAACACGAGCTAGCTTAACCTGGCGGTCTGCAAACGGGCTTTTCTGTCCTACCTGTGTCATGAGATCACGTCGTGGAAAGACTTAGCGTTAAGTGCTGTAGTAGCCGCAGCTGTAAGGTAAGAGGCGGACTTGTCCGGGTTAAAGAGACAAAAATAAACCTCAGTAGCAGGGGGAGAGAGCTAGTCAGTCAGGATTAACGTTAGCTAGCTAGCTTAGTTAGCTAGAAGTAGCTATCCTTTAGTTGTAATACAAATGTGTTCGTTATTGCTGATGCTTGCTAATGCTAACGTCTAATATGATGGCATTGGCGTACAGTACACCACGCGCTTCAACCGTGTGGAAAGCAGATAACAGTGTGAACTAACCGACAGTTTTAGTTTTATTACGTTTTTTTTTTTTGCTTAACTAACACCTAGCTATTTTTGCTTTTTTTTTTTTTATTCCTCGGCATTTTCGTTATTGAAACCGCTGTCCCACTTTGTTCTTTTTTTGCCAAAGCAGATGTGGACCTGGCCAGCGGTGCACATGGTTGCTGGAGTTGATCTGCTTAAACTCTGAACAACGCTGATTCACATTGCTGATTATCTAGGCTCGTGAACTGGTTCTGCTTGTATTAGGTGAGCCATTCACCAGACCTCCAAACTCTGTAAAGTGAGGTAAAGTTTAAACAGGCTAGGTATGTTGTGACCCTCCTTACTGCTTGCCAAACATGCTCACATCCAGAGGGCAAACTCCACAGAACGTGTATACCAGCAGCTTTAAGGCTGTTGCAGGAAATGCCATAAAAGCAGACTAGATTTTCATTTAAGCATTGTGGAGTAATTATAATGACCCGGCATATTTCCTGTTATATTTACTGTACAGTGTATATACAACACAGTGTGGGAGATTTGGTTTGTAGATTCACTGTCCGGACTAAACCAGTTTAACTGGCAGTAACCATGCAATGCTTACCATTTCACTGTGGTTTTTTGGCACAATTTAAATGGTTTGCATGATATTGAGCATTTTTGATCACTTTTGAAACACTTTTTTGTATGGACAGGCCATGGCTGAGGAATAAATAGAAAGATATTTAGCATATTAGCTTAGTACTATTATCCTCACTGTATACAGAATATTTATTCAGGGTTCATATCTTTTAAGTGCATTGAGTGATGTATATGGATTTAAAGTTGTTTATTCATGGATGTCCTGTGTCAGCATCTGGGTCACCTAAAACAGAATTATTGTATAGACTGAGTCACAACTGCAGGACTGCACTGTTATTGATTAGGTTCCATAAAGTCACTGATTGCTGACTGCTTTTATCTGAGCTGTTTCATCTACAACAGTGGAAATGTGAATATTATAAAACAAAAGCTTGTCATATTATCGATAAAACATAGTTAAAGCTGCATATATTGTGAGATAAAATCATAAAAATGATCATTTTATTCAATCACTTATGGATGATAAAGACCAACGGAACTGATCATTTTGATCTCCAGTGCTAGCATGCAATATAACGCTCAGTGTGTGCAGAGTGATCTGAGCATGAAGTGTTCAAAACAAATGTTACAACACTGTATATTCAGAATCTGCAACTAGTTTATTAAACCAAATGAGGGGAAAAGATTTGTGGTTTCGGTGGATTGGTATTGTGCGTACCAGCCAAGCTCACCAGTCACTTTCAAGTCTCAGCTAGATTGAGAGTATTCAGGTTCCTGAGATCTCATCTCGTCATCCCTGTGCACTGATGTTACGTTTTTACTCTGATTTCGTCTTGAATTTAAGTTCAAATTGTTTTCACTTCACAGTTTACGTTTAAAGGTCACTTTGAGCGGATACGATGGAGCCTCAAATGTTTTGGACCCTTATAACAGTAACATCAGCGTTGTATTTAATTTGGGCAGAGCTTTTTGTAGCAACTTTCACTCAGAGAAAATATTGAGACAGATACCAGACTGTGTCAAGAAGAGATCCGGCTGCTTTTAGGATAATTGTCTCATTTGTAATGGATGTAATGAATGATGCATATTGAGAATCATGACGTTTGGTTTGAACTATGTTGCTCGAAGTTGAATCGTATAAATCAACATTACTCTGAAGTAATCAGCAAAGTAATTGGGTTTGCATTTGAAGGACAAAGTCTGCGTTCAACTAAGAAAATCAGTCACCTGTTTTGTTTGTTGTTTTTATTTTTAACAGCATGCGTTTGGACACCAATTTGAACAACTTCAATTTAATCAGAATGCTGATGCACATTGTAATGTAATTTTAGCTCCCCTGCTGGCATTTTTCACATTTTTTCTGCTTTGAGAACTTTCAGACTTTGTGTGCTTGTATTTGGATCCACAAATACACATTTTATGTAATCTTCATTTATCATATTTGCCTCTGTTATTAAATTTCTTTTTTTGTTGTGCCAGCAGGTTGCCTCAGTACCCGTTCTGCCTTACTTTAAACACAAGTCATATTTCTGGATAAGGAGTGCCCACTGTTTATGAGCTCAGTGACCTTCATCCAGTCACCTTGGCTATTTTAACAACTAGAAACATGACTGACGAAAACTTTAGCCAGTGCAGATGATAGTAGGACTGTGTAGGTTTGGTTTAGCATTTAAGGTTGCAGATTGCTGAATCTGAGGTGCTTCTTGAATCTTGATGGCTTAAAGTGCAGCTAATGAAGAGATGCATGAAATGGGAAAGTTAAGGGATGTCATCCATTTGCAACTTGCAGCCCTGCAAAGAATTGCGACGATAATCTGCCTTTTTTAAGCTGTCGGCTAAATATTAGTGGGCCATAATTTGTCTTGTGAGATTAAGGTGCATTTACACTACGGCTTTTAAAGTTATGTTAGGATTTTCTTTCTCATCAGCTGACTAGTGTTTACACCCAAATCAACCCATGCTCACCTCATCATTGAGGACTTTAATGATGGATATAAAGGCTTAAAACAAGGACTGAAAGATGGGCTGTGATGAGGCAGCGCTATGTACCTTCTAGCATCATTTTCTATGACGCTTACTCAAAAACCTTTGCTCTTACCAGCCTGAGAATTTCAGCAGTCGACCACATTAGAAGTGACTAAATTTAATCACTGGATATGATATCAGCAATTTTTTTAAATTCCTTGACTGACAAGCAATGCTGTGGAAATACTTCCTATTCTTGTTTATATTATTAATGGTGTTATTTTATTATATAATACCAAAAGGTCTAAGATCTGTCAACGTAAAGTAGCAGCAAAATGTCTAAATCCACCTCATTATTTCAGCTTTTTTCATAAATAAGTCTAAAAATGTCAAATTGCTTTATTCCTCGTCTTGTTTACATCATATGTTTGCTAAAACGGTCAGCTTTGGTGCATGTGAGGTAAAATCTATGCCGTTATTGGTTATTACAGCTGGTTGTTGTGTATTTTTTGTCCTCCAGACGTCATGTCTTCCCGGGAGCGTCGGTCAGACGTCTACATAAAGGCGGAACCGAGTAGCCCAGAAGGAGGTGGGGGAGGGCGGACCAGCCCCGGTGGGGCCTCTTCTGACTCCTCTCAAAGCGGAGGTGGAGGAACCAGAGGAGAAGGCGCCAAGCGTTACTCGCCGCCACTTTACACGCCAGCTCTGCGTTGTCATTTTAAAGACGAGGCCGGCGACGGGGCGGAGGAGGGCTCCGCCGGAAATGGAGCAGGGCGATGCAAGTATGCCCTGAGCACGCTTCCCAAGAGGCTGTGCCTCGTATGCGGGGATGTGGCTTCGGGTTATCATTACGGCGTAGCGTCGTGCGAAGCCTGCAAAGCATTCTTTAAGAGAACCATTCAAGGTGCGTGCTAGACAGACGATGATGTTAAACCATAACACATCAAGATATCCTGTAATGATTCTCTGCTTTCTGAAGCCTTTACAAGCCGCTTACATACTTTTAACCTGTGAATATAATGTGTTTCAGTGTATGTTTTAAAATGAAGTAATAAAAGAAGAGCATTATTTTAATTAATTAGTACTTGCTTATTAAAATCTACACACATTAATACAATTTATCAAAGAAGGCAGGATTGAAAAGAACATTTTTAGGAATCATTGACACCAAATTTGTGTTAATATTTACTTTCATCTGTATTTGCATGTTTTGTTTGTCCCTTTGCATATATTTGTTTTGCTTTTCTTCCATAAAGGTAACATAGAATACAGTTGTCCTGCATCAAATGAATGCGAGATCACCAAAAGGCGCAGAAAGGCTTGTCAAGCATGCCGCTTTACCAAGTGCCTCAAAGTAGGCATGCTGAAAGAGGGTGAGTCTCTGGTGTAGCCAGTCTTTGTTGAGGATCATTGTTCTGTTGTTATAAATGTATGCTAGTTATTTCCCGGCATAATTCAGGCATGTTTGATCTTTTGCGATGTAGGAGTTCGTCTTGACAGGGTCAGAGGTGGAAGGCAGAAGTACAAACGACGCCCAGAGGTGGAGAATGCAACATACCAGAGCGCCCCTCTACCGCTGACCAAGGAGAGTGAAAAAGGTCACATGTCATTTTTATGTAAAAAAAAAAAAAACAGTTATTGAGTCAACTACACCTACAAACAAAGCCACATTCAGTTCATCAAAGCAGAATATCAGAATCATACATATAAGTAGTTAATCTACATAGACTCCTTATAATGCTCTGTTTTATACATGCAGATTAAACAGTTTTTTCTCTTAAATTTGAGTTGTTTGTCTTATAAACTAAAAACCAAATAGATTTTAGGGATATAAGAGGAAAAAAACAAGTAGCCACCTCTACTGAGGAAAAAAAACAGCAAATTTTTAGTGCTTTTTATAAACCACCTCATAATCGCACATTTCCTACAATAAAAAATAATTATATAAGGGTGTTTTAATAAGGACAATTAAAAACTGGTTTAGGGAATGGGCATTTTTGGAGCAAATTTCATTGGAGAGCAGGACATTTCTTTCTATCAAGGGAGAATATTTAGGGTTTTTACATGGCATCTCACCCTTTGGTGTTTTCTCACACAGGTTCCTCCAACATCATTGTGTCCCATCTTTTAGTGGCAGAGCCAGAAAAGTTATTTGCGATGCCCGACCCTCTGCAGCCCGACACGGCCCAGCGTACACTCACCACGCTCTGTGACCTTGCTGACCGTGAGCTGGTTGTGATCATTGGCTGGGCCAAACACATTCCTGGTAAGATATGCTAAGAGAATAAAGGAGAGAGGGAAATGCAGCATTTTTAAAGCTTTAAGCTCTTTTTTTTTTTTACATTGGTTAAAAAAAACTGACTATTGAATGCAAGGTGAAAGTGTTTAATCAGCATCCAGTTTAGTGTCAAATGACTGCAGTCGATGCAGATTTTTATCAGGTACACTTTGGCTTGGCATTAATGGGAACATAAAATGTATGTGTGCTCATTCTCACTGAAGATGCTGTCGTCAGGGCAACAAAAACTGACGTAGGTCACATTTTCCTAACAAAGTCATCTCTTAAGCTCTGAAGTTAACAGCTGTTTGCAATTACAGATGAGATCTTTTTTTTTATTAGTTTGCTTTATTTGACCTATTTATCAAAGCAAATGATAGTTTTTTTCTCCTCTGCTGTGTGGGGCTGCTTTTACGGTAAGGTTGCCTGATCAGAGTAGAGATTATCACAAACTGGTCTGGCACAGCCTGGAGAATACACTATGATGCCATCCCTTCATGTTGTCATAGGGACTCACCTGTTCTCTGGGAGGTAGCTGTGTTATGGCTGGTAAGTTTTAACCCATGGAACACTGATAATTAACTCTGTATTAAATGCAACAGGAAAGGTTTCAATGTGTGTGTTTAGCAGGGGTGCAAACATTTTAAAAGATGCTTCAAGCAAAAGACATGAGGTTTTCTTTTAACATGCTCTGTCCATCCTTTTATATGAACAAACTGCATGTCTTTCCTTCATCCTTTGCAGGCTTCCTGTCTCTGTCTCTAGCGGACCAGATGTCTGTGCTGCAGTCGGTGTGGCTGGAGGTGCTGGTTCTGGGTGTAGCGTACCGCTCGCTCGGCTGCGAGGAAGAGGTGGTGTTCGCTGAGGATTTTGTTCTAGATGAAGAAATGTCACGCGTTGCTGGACTGACGGAGCTAAACGCAGCAATTATTCAACTCGCCCGGCGTTTCCGTGCACTGAACGTGGACCGGGAGGAATTTGTCATGTTAAAAGCCATCGCACTCACAAACTCAGGTAATCCTCCTCTATAGTTATTTCTAATAAGCTGTGCTCGTGCCTTTCTGACATATTCTCTTTAACTCCCCTTTTCCCAATAAATAGCTGCATTTCTTTTACAGTCTTTCTCAAAATAATGTCAGCAATATGTGTAAAGTATCAGCAAACGGCTATTTTGATTTTAAGGTGTTTCTATTTAACAGTGTTTAGTGCAGCTCACGCAAGGTAACCATAATTTAGGGTTTTCTACTTGCCACGGCTCCTTAGGGTCATTCTCTGTTGTTGTACCACATGACCCATGTTACGCCCAGAACAAGTGTTTCCATTACCCTTTTGTGATGAACTTCTTTATCTAAATATCTGACAAAGTGCCTCATGAGAGCATAAAACATTTCACTGATGAGTTTTTATTCCAAATGTTGGTGTTTCCATTACTGAACTTCTGTTGCCACGTTTGGGTTGTAGGTCCAATGTGACCAAAGAATACTGTGAATGGTATCTCTTATTACAACTCCTAGTAATATTATGAAATAATGCTAGGATACAAAAATCACCAGTATATTCTATATGCTATCAGAAATTTTGGATGTTAGTGGATTTATAACTTTGTTATCATGCAGAGTTGTTGCTATGGCAGCGGGCTCATTAAAAGCCATTTAAAATTGCATAATGCACGAGCTCACACATATACATCATCTCTGGCTCCTAAATGATGTTTTATATGATATAAAATGGCAACAGAAGTAAGAAAGTCACACTAACTGGGCCTAATTGATCCATTTGTGGCACTCCCTCTGTTACTTTTTACTTTCTTTACTCTTATATAGTAAAGAGCTTATCTATTAGTGGGTTTCCATGGTTGGATAAAAACACTTTAACCGTGTTGCAGTTTCAATGGTGTTAAAAGAGCTTTTAATAGATTCCAGGCTTTTCCCTGATATATAATCATTATTTTTTGTATTTATCTATACTCCTAAAAATAGGAATTCACAGCCTAAGTAACAAACTGCAGAGTTAACATGTAGTGTATTTGCCAAAAGGAAATCTGTGCTATATATCAACACCTTCATAAATGATTTGATGAACTATTGTTTAAATGCATCATTTTGAACGCTGCGGTTTTTATCTGTGACTTAAACTGCCACGCTACTCGTGCATGCATTTAATATAAATATAAACATTTTTTATATAAGTGATAATTATATCCAATACCTTTCCGAATTTGACATGTTTTATCAGTACTATAACAAACGAGCATTGTTCAGGTAATCTCCATCATGATTCTAACTTTAAATAAATAGATAATACTGTTTGTTTTTCCTCGTGTTTGGTGGCTGGTTAGTCACTCAGTAATCATCTGACCGTTAGGTGGCGACGTGCTGACGGCTCTAACAAAGCTAGCGTACTTTAAAGTGTGCATCCTGCCTCACCATTCACTCCCTGTTGTTCTGTCAGACTCTGTTTACATCGAGGACATGGAAGCCGTGCAGAAGCTGCGGGATCTTCTCCACCAGGCCTTGCTGGACCTGGAATGTCAGCGGCGCCCAGACGACCCCCAGCGGGCAGGGCGTCTCCTTTTAACATTGCCTCTCCTTCGACAGACTGCTGGTCGTGCTCTTACTACGTTCTATAGCATCAAGACCCGTGGTGGTGTACCCATGCACAAACTATTTCTGGAGATGCTGGAAGCCATGATGGACTCTCCTTAGAGCAGGAAAAGCAGCAGGAGGAAAAAAAATTACAAGAGGATGCAGACAAAACACCCCAGGGAGATTTACAGTGGAAGAGTGGTTTATAAAAAAGAACCGTTTTCATTAGATGAGGAAAAAAAAAAAGCTTTTTGCCCCCTTGGCATAACGAGCAGAAAGAAAATATGTAGATAATATAAGAACGTGATATTTTAGGTGGGAATTGGCAAAGTACAGTAAGAAATGACTGCCAAGCTTCAGTAAAAGGCTCCACGGTCCACCAGTGAAAACGTGTAACATAAATGCTGCTCAGCTCTATCTACTTCATGGCACGCTTTGTCACAGCATCGGTACAGTTATTTAACCACTGGAGAACACGTTTTAGGCACTCGAGAACAGACTGCAATTGTGTAGCTTTCTGAACTTGATAAAAAACATAAAAGCCATAAAAACACACCTGGTGAGGACTCAAGGATCCGGTACGAGTTGAAACAAATGCACGAGGTGCTTGTATGTACTATAGTTTAGTGCGCCGTTGTAGGCAAAACATAGGAATTACCTGCAATATGTTAAAAGCAATATAATTACTTGATTAATGTCTTTCACATTCAAAATGTGGATCAAATGATGAGATGTTTATTAGTCGTGTGTTTCACTTATTCTCAACTCTTTGGACCCCAAAGGCTGATTCTGATTTTTAACCAACAAACTGGTTTGGTCAGGGAGCCGGATGGGTAGATTTTAAAGAAACAGACTCTTTAGGAGAGAAGAAACTGCAGCACTTTGTGGTTTTAATAGTGGGGTACGGAGACAGAGCTATTGATATTAAGAGCAGTAAAAGGTTGTGCAATGGATCTGTAGTCCAGGAGAAGTGCACATGAAGATTGTGCGTCCTTAAAATGTCAGATTTAAATGTTGTATGTAAATCCTAACGGCACACACTGGCTTCCAGCTTGTGTGTGTGTGTGTGTGTGTGTGTGTGT
>JBAMIG010000016.1:3700658-3711747 GCA_037177335.1 Kiunga ballochi | reverse complement strand
TGTGTGTGTGTGTGTGTGTGTGTGTGTGTTTTGTGTGTGGAGTTGAATCCAATGAGATCAGGGACGAACACAACTCTTTGACATTAAAGCTGCTGTGGCAACAACAGTGATTAGAAAAGCAATGTATAAGCCTCGTCTGCTTTTTTTATACTCCCCTCCTCCACTAAAGCCAGTTTGACCTCTGCAGCTGTAAAAAGAAAAAAAAGAGGGAAAAAGTTGGTTGTATTTCATATGTGGGCTATGAAAGGTGTAACACTAACCTAAAAGGCGGAAAGCAAAGAACGCTGAAGCAGCACGCCTATTGAACTTGAACTTTTACGTGCCCCGTGATGGGCTCAGGGCTACGAGAAACATATGCAACATCTTTCCCTTGGATGTTGAAAACAAAAGTCCGTACTCTTGGTCCTGGAGGTTTGTGTATCTAAAGCATTAATGAGCATCACAGTAAGCTTCACTTGCAGTGTAAAAGCTACGTTATCTGCTGTGAGAAAAAAAAAAAAATCCAATCCCCAAAAAATATCTTCTGGCCAACGGTCGTAACTCTTTTAGCTGTGTACAGTTCTATATAAATAAGCAAACATGCAATTTGTAGTGGAAGATGATAAAGCCAGCAAATGTGATATCAATTCCCCATAATATATTTGTGCAGCTTACAGTGTGCTGATGTTTGTAAAGACTTGAAACTTGCTTTTTCATACTGTTCACCCTCAAGGATACGGGGGTCTTTTATTTACATTGTGACGCACCGTTGTGGGTTTGGTACGGAAATTAGGCTCTAATCAATGCTGAATTTCTTCTCTTTTTTTTTTCTTAATCCGTACAGTTTTCTAAGCTAATAGTTGTTTTAGGGATCAGTTTCAATGGCTCCATACATCTGTTAGCATGATGAGGCTATAAAAGGCCACCTCAGGAGGCAGCAGACGCCACATGGCCAAATAACTGCAAACAAATGTCTTGATGTATAAATTTATCAAATTAAATCTGGATATTTGGCATTTTTGATAGTTGGGCAAATAACTTAAGTTAATTTGTTTTTGTTTTTGATGTTTATGGCTTTGTATTTCATCTTCAGAGAACCGAAACGCTCCGCTTGCTAAGATGCTAATTTAGCAACCCTACGGAGCCGAAGCTAAGTTTGAGCTAATATTAGCGCAGACTTTGTTTCCCTAAGTTACAGCAGTCATTTGTTTAAATGCTCTCTTTTAATTTGTCTTCTGAGTAAATTTAGAAAACAATTGTGACATTTCTGAAGCAAAGCATGCCACGGTCATAATTGAGCTCTTTCTTCCTGCATCATTATGCAAAGGTTGATTTTTCATAAGTGTACTAATGTGGGTTTGGTATGATGGATTACGATGGAGGCTTGGTCACTTGAAGTGTTACCATTTAAATTGTATAGCAGTTTTTAGCTTACGTTTTAATGTGCACATTAATATAAATAAGCAATACAATAAATTACCAAACCTCACACATTTCCTTGTATAGCCACAGTGTACATTTAACATTGCCAGTAATTATAAATAGCTACTAAACGTCATCTTATTTAGAGGTTTGAATCAATGTTTGTATTTTCAAAGACTATTTAAATGATTAAATTCTATTTTTTACTCAATTTATTGTTGTTTGTTGACACTGCTTTATTTTTGTGAGTGGTACTGGCTGTGATTTTTTTTTTTTTTTTTTTGTGTAGTTTTTTTTTTTTTTTTTCCTTTTCATTTAGATGAAACAGTTTGATGTCTTTGTCTAAACATGTCCACATTAAATTCACTGTGAAAAAGTGAGCTCTTCCACTGTCTGATGCTACAGGTAGTGGATTACTGTAGGTGCTTTGTGTTGTGTAATAAATGGACACACCACCACCACATATCATTGGTCTCATCTCTACCTGTGGATGTTTGTACGCGTGTTGTGTTTCATAACTGCACTGCTCTTATCTTATTAAAACTTTTGACCGAATCTGTCTTTAAGCGGAACATTTGATGAGGGAGTTATTCACATGCAGTTACTGAAATAATAAACAAATTAATTTACTGAATTCAGTTCTTTGTTTGCTTACATGTTTTTTTTTTTATTAATCATTGATTGTAGATGAGTTTTCTGAAACTTTGTTCTGTTGACACAGCTGGAAAAGTGCTCAACTTCATACATATTTGAGCTGGGATACAATTAGTTTTGGCCCCAGGATTTTACAGTATTTTACAGTATTTAAACACTGATTTTTGTCTAAGAACTTTCATAGGATAGATTGCCAATCATGAAGCATCAATAGGCCGACAGCATGCCACAGTTATACCGATTAATCCACTTGGACATCTGGTCTATCTGAGGGATCATAGGATGCTTAAGGAAAGAGCAGTAGAAACCAGGGGAGAATGCCAAATTACTGTTTTGTGGAGTTCTAAAACTTCTGAAATTAAACCTAAATCAGTCTTATCATTTTTTCTTCTTTTGGTATGAAAATTTACAATGCACTGGTTTAATATTTAGATACAAGTTCTTTAAAACAAACTATTTACAGTGCACACTATTATACTAATGGTAAATATTGATTTAAAATGTCAAATGTAGGTTTAGTCCATTTCCGCCATTGCACAGGTGGGAAATAAAATCACCGGAGAGCATTGTTAGTAATTTAGGTTGAAGGGACCTTTGCGCATGCGCATTGTGGTTCACTATCACGTGTCTCTTAATTCCACCTATGTGCGGTCTTCATTCCAGCAAACCGTTTGCTGGAATGAAGGTTTAAAAACATCAAGTTACTGTCCAAGTTTTATTTATTTATTTTTATTTTGGTACAACTTCAACCGGGTCTCTCTCTCTTTGTTTAGATCAAATAAATAAAGATATTTTTCATTTATTTTTGTCATGTCTCAATCTATCACGTAGAAATAGTGTAGCCTCTATTACCCACACATTTATTACCACTCAAATAAATGAAGGCCCTCTTGGTAGCAGATGGCACAGTAAATAAAGACTTAATAAGCCCTAAATCTGGATGCTACGTTAAATCCTTACAGCCAGACTCGTTGTGAGATGTGTCTGATGTAACTTTAGTTAAGCTAGAGTGACGCTTTAGGAGCTGCGAGTGTGAAAGTCAGCACCACTTCCGTGGGACATATTTTGGACCTAGCTAGCTAGCTAGCTAGCCGACCACAATGCTCTCCATCACAGCCACTCTCTGTAAAACCACCCGAATCGCCCAGTCCGTTAGACTCCTGCACGTTTCTCCGATCGTCAGAATGCCAATCCAGGTAACATACTCTAAGCTAATGTTAACTTTATTGTATGTCGTGTATACTACAAGTCTACATAAAAGAGTATTATCGTGTAAAGCAGCTACATGATTCTGTAACATTTACGTTTGTATTTGTAGCTCACAAAGCTAAGTGTACCTCTGAAATCCGTGGCCATGACAGCTGATATCTTACAGTGATGATGGCATTTATTTCTGATCCAAGCTTTGAATTGGAGCAATCTCAACGCCTAATCTTCATGTTTAAACTTAAAATAATAACATGGCTTTTTGTACACCGACACGGGACAATTTTTAAATGCAATTTTAAATAACGCTATTATTTCCCCTGTTGTCTTGAATTGTTTATCATATTATATAATAATAGTTTACGAGTCTTTGCGTTCACAACTGTATTAGTTTACCTTAAGCTTTGAGAAAACGTTCCTATATTGCATTTAGAACCAAAGCGTTGTGGGAAAAGCGCCCTCTCCAACTTTCTTTAAAAGCTATAATTTTGAAAGTGTTTGATTTTAGTATCTTTTGAATATTTTCTGATGATCAAATGAGAAGAAGCGTTATATTATCTAGATGCCAAATTGCAAAATATTTTATATAAATATAAAACGATACATGACGATATGTTGACCCCTAGTGGCCGTTAAAAGAAATGCAGCCATGAAATGTCCGTCTGCAAAAAACTATCATTATTAAATAGTGTGTCTATGTCTACATAAATGTTTACAAGTTTAACTTTTTAAAAATGTCTTCACTGGGCTTTTAGTTATTCTAATGAAGCTTACATTCTACTTTTTGCACCAAAAAACAAAAGTGAAACAGGAAAAAATAATAGATAATGTCGTAAGAAGCTGCAGCAAGAGCAGAATTTCAGTGTTTAACATTACAGGACAATCCTGAACAAAGTACAGATGCTAAGTTACTTTGTTTGTAAGCTGGCATCTGGGCCTGACGAATAACAGCGACACACCTGTTTTGGAAATCAAGTCTTTAATCCTATTTTTTTCTGAATCACTGTCAGGTTGGTGAAATCCTTCCTGCTGTGGAGGTGCAGGAGGGGGAACCAGGAAACAAGGTGGCGATGGATCAACTCTTTAAAGGGAAAAAGGGAGTTCTCTTTGCCGTTCCTGGAGCTTTTACTCCTGGCTGCTCCAAGGTGACGCTGCTTATTGCGTCTTACACACACTGATATTTGCATCACATGACTTTTTATTCCATTTGTTTATTTTAGACTCACCTTCCAGGTTTTGTGCAACAAGCTGAAGACCTGCGGAGTAAAGGTATACAGGAAGTTGCATGCGTGTCTGTCAATGACGCATTTGTGATGGCTGCGTGGGGAAAGGAGCATGGAGCAGAAGGCAAGGTATGGACTATTGGTCATTTTTGGCCCCCCAAAAAAAAGGCTGGTTATATAAATGCATTAAAATGAAAACATTTGAGATTGAAGACATGTTGAGCTGTCTTTTTTTGTGCAGGTTCGAATGCTAGCTGATCCCACTGGTGCATTTACCAAGGTAACAATATGTGGCTTTTATATTTGAATAGATTAAAAGTTTCACACTGTGTGTACTCATACTTTTTATTTTGTGAGCCAGGCAGTTGACCTGTTACTGGATAATGATCAGATTGTGGCAGTATTGGGAAACAAGCGTTCTAAGAGGTAACTACTGTTTTGTTTTTTACTTTAGGATGAACAAGTTAAACAATAATTCGGCGATAGCAACTGCTTCTTAGTTTGGATTGTGTCTGAAATGTTTGACGGTGTGAACATAAGTGGTTTTCGGCATTAAACCCATTTATTTGTAGTTCTGCAACCTCTCTTTGTGGTGCAAAGATCAGTGATGTATGGATCTTTGTTTCAGATATTCGATGCTGGTGGAAGACGGAGTAGTGAAGAAGATCAACGTAGAGCCTGATGGCACTGGACTGACGTGCAGTCTCGCCTCCAACATCCTGGCTGACCTGTAGGCTTAGACTGAGCTTGTTAGACCAAATTATTCACCCAGTTACGATGAAAATTGTACTTCTTAACCCTGCCACCAAGATGTCTCCTCTTCCCAAAGATGGACTCAAATGCTTTGTGGTTACTTGAGTCGGACACAGAGTTGGAGATTGTATAATGCGCACAATTATGAAAAAAAAAAAAATCAATCTCAATCTGTCAGTCTGTGTATTCTGTTACTTCCAAACGATTAAACTCACCTTGAAAGCAATAATCACAAGTTTTCTCTTTTGTGTTGAATTGAAATTCTACTAAACTAAACAATAATTTATGATTTTCAAACTTTTTTTTCCTCCATTATAAAAAAAATAAATAAATAATATATATATATATATATATATATATATATACATTTCAAAGTGCTTTCTAGAAGAAGGAAATGCATGATAAAAAATACCTTATAGTGATCATGTTGTGTTCTCAGTCTTGGTGAATTAATTCCACCTTCATGGCAAAGTTTCTTCACTTTGTTTAGATATGCAGGCATTAAAACACAATATTTAGAAAGATTTCACCAAAGCATTTCACTCTGACATCCAAGTTAACTCAATGCTAATTTGTTTTTATTTTAAAGACATCGTCTTGTAGATTTTCTGTATTAAAACAAACCTTTCACAGTATAATCTTGATCTTTTCAAACAAAAAGTGGTTGCAAACATGAGTATCATGAGTAAAAAACACATTGAACGGCTAAAATCAATCCTTTATTTCTTTGGGTTCACATCTTATTGTAACATTTTTCAAGCCAAAGGGTGCAAAATGAGAAAATCTCTAATAAGGGGTTATAATGGCATTGTCTGTGGGACTGTAAGAAAGCCAAATATATTAGTAACAGACTAACATTGATATTGAAAATCACCTGGTAAGCAAAAGTACAAAGTGCGATGGTGAATAAAAGATTTACAACCTGTTATGAATCTCGGTTCTACAATAGACTTTAGTATCTAGTGAGTTGGCAGAAGTGTTCAACGGTCATGATAATGTGGTCATAAATAAGAGGTAATAAAATATAGTAGCAGTATGCTGTTTCATTGTTAGACTAGAAACATGATTTATTCCTAAATAACAAAACAAATCCAGTTGTTTCATTCTGTTTGAGATAATCAGTTTGTCACATGACCCACGTTCAGTCAATCTGTAGTTGTTGGACATATTGTGTCACATTTAGAATAATTGAAAGTCAAAGGAAGCATGATATGTGATGCTTGTGCTGATGTTTTGTGTTTGGCTTTCAATGGGGTGTTACCTGTTATGATAAACAAACATCTTATTTTAGGTCAAATCTGTACAAAGAATTTAGTTTTGGAAGTCTTGTGGTTTGTTTAGAGATGCAGCTTTGCAACAGCTGCTGTGTTTATTTCTTAAAGATCGTTGCTGGTGTCTTTCCCCCGTGGCATTGTGCGTACTGACACCTGAATTAGGAAAACTGGGCAGAAACATCTCATTTTTAAAACGTGAAAACTTTATTTGACTCTTTAACAAAATGTAAAGAATATATTTCTATATTTTCCATTTTTTTTTACTCTTTATTAGCGTGGAAGAGGTCAAAATTATTATAGTATAAACTTCTCCTTACTCATATAGACCAGGGTGCAGGAAACTAGTATCATAGGGTGAACAACAGGGTTTTTAGTAAAGTTTCTACTATAAAGTGATACATATATAATCTCAGACATAGTATGTATCACCTATGTGACATCAAGCCAAAGGCATACAATATGCAGAATAGCTGTCAGTCAACATTTCTGCATTTAGAGCTCCTAATATTCTTATAATTTAAATAAAAACACCTGGTAGCCACTTACCTGATTAATTCTGGTTGAAGCTGTATCACTTTCTTCAGAATATCATGGTTGTGCTTTCAATTTCACATGATAAATCATAATAATAAAATTAAATAGCTTAGATATATGAAAAAATTAACTAATTCACTGTTGATCTACTATTATCTTGTGTAGGCTTTACAGAATGGAATAAAGAATAATCTTCATGTATCATTTCATTTTATTAAAAGCATTTAACTTATCTATTGTTTTTTCGTAATTGTGATTTTGACAGAGTACGGTCATCCTGAAACTCTTCAATCAGGGATTAACACCTTCCCACACATAACTCCTCCCCTTTTACGTTCCGCGTGACGTAAGGGCGCGATCGCATTGCATTATGGTGGCCGGTGCTTACCTCGAAACAGAAACCTCACAGCAGCAGTAGTTCTCGCTAAGGCGTCTTTCTTGACTGGACATTCTAAGGTAAGTTATAATGTGGTCATATTTCATTGATATATTTAACGTAACTGGTTTTGTGGGAAAATGGAACGTTAGATCATTACTGACTGCAGATTTAACTATATAAACATGGTAACTTGTATGCTAAATTAGCATGTATCTATACATGATAAATCTCAGGTCTCAATAACGTTAATTTAGAAGGTTGCTTTCTCTAAGGTTGCCAATGAATATAGGACATGTCTGAAAATAGCACCCACTCACGAAAATGAAACGATGAACGAATGAGAAATGGCCAATGATGACTAAACATAAAACTAATCAATGTTAGCTTGTGCTAAAACTTGTTAGCGCTGAAATCTGTTGCGCGCGCATTTCAACGATAGGAATGCACCCAGATCATGAGGAACAAATGTCTTGTTTTTTGTGTGTAGAAACGGGAATAACCGTGTAGTTGGATGTTTAAAATTTTTTTTAATAATTGTTTTAAAGGGTTAATGAACGATAGTTTTTATTCTTCTCGTTTTATTGAAAATTAAACTGACATTAGATTCAGATTGTGCTCATCATTAGTGACCGTATGTCGCTCAGCTCCATTGTATTCAAGCACAGTGACTGTTCACAAAACAATGTGAAAGCATTGTGGCTGTCTGGTCTACGATGAAATAAAACAAAATTTTGTCCTCTAAAATCTACTAATCCGTATTAAAATCTTTGTTTTACAGATCCACTCTTGGGTTTTTCTGTGACAGCCATGTCGTCTACATCCCAAAAACATAAAGATTTTGTGGCAGAGCCCATGGGAGAGAAACCTGTGATGGCTCTTGCTGGCATTGGGGAAGTTCTTGGCAACAGGCTGGAAGAAAAGGGCTTTGATAAGGTATTTGTGTGCAACTTTATTTTAATGTATAATGAATGGATCATTTTTAGTTGGGTAACAATTTAATTATGTTATCATAATTTGTCATGTCAATGTAAAGAAAGAAATCTGTTTTTTTGTTTTTGTTCAATTGTGTCAAGAGACTACATTTTTAAAAAAAAATTCTGTATATAGGCTACCATTCAAACTTCTGCATTTCAGCATTTATTTATTGATTTATTATTAAGATTAGCTTGTGCTTACTCACGCTCATCAACAACAACAACAACAACCCTATCACACCCACATCTTACTGGGATTTTTCTGTTGTGTGTTCATCGCTGCATCTGCAGGCATATGTCGTCCTCGGGCAGTTTCTTGTGCTCAAGAAAGACGAAGAGCTTTTCCGAGACTGGCTGAAAGATACCTGCGGTGCAAATGCCAAACAGCAAGGTGACTGCTACGGCTGTCTTAAAGAGTGGTGTGATGCCTTCTTATAAATATTCAACCATTGTTTTCTACACCCAAAATGTATGTTTCTCCTTCAGCGACCTGGATTGATTACAGCTTCAACACTTGTCTGTTTATAATGTATAATGAGGGTGATATGTACACACTGTTTTCCAGTAAGTCTAAATGGATGCTAGAGTAACCAATTCACTCTTTGGATAAATTATTAGATTTGGAAGCTGTGGGGAAGATAATTGGAAGATGTAGTAATTTATAACAGCAGTTTATTTTCAAAACCCATTTTATGCCAACATTTTGACCCATTTTAAAAATGAATGCTGAATTTGTTAACATGAACTGCTTGGGCTTGAATGTAATTTAGGTTAATACTGTTCATTGTGTTAACCATCTTCTGTGAGGAAAAATCTATAGGAGAGCATGTAGGATGTACACAGCCCAGTTTAAGCACTGGTATGTAAATTGGTCATGCTCTCCAGGACTAAATTTCACTGTATGAGATATCGCTGCTGTTTGCAATGTACTGAAAGGTTTGCCTTCTTTAATCTTTTGCATTTAGTAAGAATTTGAAGCATCTTTACCTTTTTTTAGAAAAAAAATCTTACACTTCTTATATAAACCGGTTTTTTGGGGGGGATTGGCATTTAAGAACATGTCACTTATCATTTGTCGTCACTTTCAACTATGTTTGCAATGTTTTATGGTCATCTGAAGGTTGAATTTAAGCTGCAGTTTAGTGTCCCATGCTGTAAACCCGCCTCAGTTTCACAATACTTTGTTTTTGGGGGTGAAATGTCTGAAGTGTTTTGCTGAGGATGCAGCAGAGTTGTAACAATCCTGAACGGACTCAGTGTTTGCCTAAATCCAGGATGTTTTAGAACTTTCTATAGAAACTTGTTTTAACTTTAATACTATGAAGAAGCTATATGGCCACATGCCGCCTCTCACCTTCTTTAGTCTGTATATAAATAAAGATGCTCATACAATAAAGCAAAATACTGTCTTTAAACTTTATAATCTGAATTAGAAGTTCAATATATCTGCGTGGCTTTAAATTACACCGATAATACCTACATTGTTGATTTTCATAGCTGAATTTGACGTATTTAAAAACATGAGATGCCTTGATGTTCTGACAGCATTATATCCGTATCGATCAGTGCTTATATACCCTCTAGTCCCTGCTGTATGAAGCTGTGATTGTGCTCTTTAAGACACTGGGCTGTGTTTTCATCCGACTGTGAAAACCTTCAAGGTTTTGTATTGCTTTTATTATAAAAGAATTAAAGGCAAGTGCCATGTTGTCCTTTTACATTCACCAGTTTTCTCAAATAAAACCACAAAAGACAGAAAACCTTTTTGATGGCAGCTTTTATTTCAGCCGTATATTCCACGGATATTTCTTCTGCCAAAGCTCTAAATCGGACTTTTGCAAGTTGCTTAAAATACATGAATTATTCCTTTTTCTTTTGATGATCCAGAACAGGGGTTCACAGAAGTGAATCATGTCAAATGTGTCTGATACAATTTGGAGTTTCTTTGGATGTGATTTATAACAACTAACCCGTGCGAAGATGCAGACACTTAAAGACTGGCTGCTTTGAGTTCTCAGGAAACCACTAAAGTATCTTCTTCCTGGAGAAACTCCCAGGGCGAGACACCAGGTGATGTACACCTGACTGTATAAATACATGATAACTTTGCTTCAAAGAAATACAAAAATGATCCACGTGATGCATTAACAACCGAATAATTATTTAGCTGCAGTGGCTTTGATTTATATATATATTACTATGATGATGAAGAGAACCTCTGTGACCCCTGTAATGTGTTTTTTGGGGTTCTCTGTGCTATTGAACTATAAAATCTCCATCTTGCAGTGATCAGATGTTCAGAATTGTTGCTTAAGTTTCACAGTAGCACCTATGCATACATACACACTTCCACACCACAGCAACAGTATAGAAATGAGCAAAATGCTGAAATTTTGATCAATCTGTTGAAATATCTGCATAAACCGCTCTTCTTAGTAAGTACGAGTAACTGCCAGGACTCCAGTGAGCAGAGGGTACCATAAGAGCTCTAATGAGTATGAGAACAAAATGTTCTGAGTTAATATAATGGGATAAAACCAGTCCCATCCTGGAAAAGTTGAGTGTTTTTGTTTGCCAGATTTCAGTGGATGGTTTGTTGCTTTATATGTAACTCATATGTAACTCGGCATCAACCTACCTAATAATCTAAATGCTGCAACATCCAGATCTTTTCTTGTTGCTGCTGGAATT
>JBAMIG010000016.1:3642994-3659486 GCA_037177335.1 Kiunga ballochi | reverse complement strand
TATATATCCCAGCTAAGTCTTTATTTTGTATTAGAATAAAAGTATTGTCTTTGTAGTCATTTACTAAATAAATAAGCACATATAACACCAAATCTGCCCTCATGATAGAAACACACAGCCTGAGTAATCAGTGTATCAGATACTAAACACAATTTTATTAGGTTAGAATATTTTTAGAAAGATTTTCATGGATCGAGGTTAATGTAAAGGGTCTTTAGCTTGTTTTCATAAAATAATGCTTGATTTAATGTTTGTGATTTTCAAGTTAGCTCACAAACGATGTAGAGGAGAGCTTTGTAGATACAGTATTTTTACTAAATGAATTGTATTTACTTCATATTTAGACAGAAAAAAATTCATTTCCCCTTATGTTTACAATGACATAGCAGTTGTAACTTGTATTTTCCATTAAAAGTTGTTAAAGATATTCATGCATATAATTCATCTTTATAATTGTCCCAAAATCTGTGTTTGCCTGAAGAGAAAAATATTAAACAGAAAAAAGATGATTGACATGGATGTCATGCTCGTCAGGAAATGATCCTTCCATAATGGGAAATCAAAAAGTAGAAAGGACCCACCAGTTCCAGATTATTTTTAGCTGTTAAAGCCGTTTTAGGCGTCACAGCTGCTGAGAAAGGCTGAGAGCAGAAACATGAAGCTGCATGAAGATTTAAACCTTCCATCTTTAATAGAAACTCACGTTTGTGTCTAAACTCCTCACACTCAACCGATCACCCCTATATATCATTCCTCTTTTTATTTTCTGCACATTTTTAAAAGTAATTTGGGGTAAATGTATGTAAAGAGTTCATGTGATTACCTTTGGACTGTATTCACTGGTCTGAGCACACACTGGGAGCTCCGGGATGGACCCCTTTTAGCCTTGTTTTCATTATTAGTGTCACAGATTGAGCAAGATGCTGAAAACGTTCTCCAGAGATTTTGCTCCTTAGCATCACATAAATGCTGAAAATGTGCCAATGTTTGTCTATGATGAAAATCTCCTATTTTACCACGTTCAACATGTGGTATTTACTAACTAGAGGCCATTGTAGTGCAATAAACTCATCATGTTCATGAAAACAGTTGGGGATGAGCTTTGTGTCGTTGTGCATTGTCCTGCTGGAAGCAGCCATCAGAAGATGCTACACTTTGGTTCTAAAAGCAAAGACAAAGACCCTTTTTCAGACCGTTCACTGTTGGAAAATCCCAGTAGATCAGCAATATCTGAAATATCCAAACAGCAACCATGCTACGTTCTCTCAAAACCATTTAAACACTATTTCTTGCCAATGTTGCTGCCACATGATTGACTGGTTAGTGTGTGTTTGTGTGTATTATGAAGTGGTGGTGTGTTTTCATCCACCGACTCGACTCATTTAGCCCTTTCGGAGCAGTATGTCAGAGTTAGCTACGTTGTAATTGACCACCTCTGCTGTGACTCCAAACACTCATTTAATTTCTTATAGAAAACACAAAAAGTCAAGCTTCCTCCTAATGATAACTTCTTAATGCATCTCTTCTTAGTACTGGAATAATTTTCCTCAGCAACCTGCTTTCACAGCTGTGGCTGTAACGACTAAAATCTGTCAGAAATCCAAATTAACAGTATGAACCAGACAAGAGTTCACATCCTAGTTGTTGGGGATTCTGTGTCTGCTGCCTGCGGTACAATAATGAGGTGTTAATCTGATAAATGGGAAGATTCTCACGTTGGAGTAATTTTTCACACTTGCACTCTAAATTGCATAATAGGAGATTTTTAAGGTTTTAAACAGTTCTTGTTGCTTTCAGTTAGCTTGTATAAAGCTTTTATATTTACCAATGCAATGAAAATAATCAGAATGAAGCTTGTTGGTCATCCGCAGCAATGTGTCAATGTAAATCCAAAGGCTATGAAACCTCTTTGATGCATCTGATTTCAGTAGATTAATGTCCAATAAAGCTGCTTTCAGCAAAGAACAGCAGCACCTATATTAAATCTTGCTTTTGCTCTTGTTCTGTCATGATGTATTTGCTGCTGAACTCATTTACTATTAAGTGGGGGAGTTTTAGCAAAGGGTTGTTTACATGTCAGGAACTTTAATTAAGTTATGCTTCGAACTTAGGGTCACAATTTGATTAAATTACAATTATTATTTCAGAATAAATTCCAAGACGCATCCTTTTTATCTGTCACAATTTTCTTCATACCTGTACATTGCTACTTATTACACTTATGCCTGCAAGCAGTCACATAATTATCAACTCATTATTTATATTTATTATAGAAATCAATTATTAATGTTTAGAAAAAGACAAACATTGGACACACATGAATAATATAGTTATTTCTATCTTGAGAACCCAGAACTATACATGATATTACTTATATTCTATAATGTTGCTGCTTTTATGTAAAATCGTCCACATGTGAACAGTAGAAATGATTAAATCAAACATCCCTGATTCCCTCTATGTTCATTATCAGCAATCTGTTTGTTATTAGTTCCTCTTCTTCTTCTACTGTCTGCAGAGTAGACACTGAGGTGACTTATGTACCATCTATAGGCATAAAGTGTTATTGCAAGACCTCTCAGCTTTTAAGGATTTCCAGTTGTTCATCTCAGTGGCATATATATAAAATAAATAAATACATTATTTACAAACTGGTTATATAATAAAATTATATAACCAGTTTGTTATTTTTTACTGACTCTGACAGCTCGTAGCTTATTAGCTAAGCTTAGCTCAAATCTTAGAATGATTAAACATAATTTACATTCAGCATATGTAGAATAAAACTGCTCAGCTTGTCATTCTCTGTCCTGAATATCAAATATATAAATCATAACATGCAATTTTGTAACATTTTAGAAGAAGAATATGGTGTTCATATAGACTTCTATGAGGGGAAACAAGGGGAGGGGAGCTTTTTGCCATAAACAGCTTAACATTTTTGTAACATTACACATTCAAACAAAAACCAGGGCCTAGAGAGTTAAACTCTATGTTGTACTATAAGCCTGATTATATTAGAAGATACTGTGAGAAGTGAAGCTTGGAGACGATAGCTGATGTGTCTCCAGGATACATGCCTTTAAAATCATGCACATTATTTACGAGACCCACCTCTCCTGTTGTTTCATATGAAAATGTTCTTGATGGTTTTGCTGTAATCATATACACGTTTATCACAATTAGTAAAAAGTTCTGTAAAGTACAAAGTACTGGTTGTGAAAAAGTTAACATCTAATTTCAGCTTAATATGACTGTTTATAGACACTGAAATCTGATGATATTCTAATATGATGTCAAGAAACAACAAATAACATAAGAATTATAAGCATCATTTCTAATATTTCTTGCATGCATGGTCTCCTTTGGGCTCTTTTTACTCCTGAGGGAAATTTCTACGTTTTTAGCTGTAAACTGCTTTACTCTCCTCTCCAGCTATTGGAAACAATGCTGATATGAGCTTATGCATTCCTACCGTTTTCTTTACCTGATTACTCCCTTTGAGGCGGCTGGAAGGAAGCCTGGTATAATGTTGGCAGAAAGTAAAAATATATATGCAGCCTCAGGATATGTCTGTATATTAAGTCCATGGCTCATTTCCTGCTCAAAACAGAAAAATAATAGAGCTGGGAAAAATGGAAGCACTAATGTAATTTTTGTAAGCATTGACCAAAGAAACAGCTGTACAATTAGATTTAAGCACTGAAAATGATTTAGGAAAATAATAACATCATTGAGAATTTTATTTGTTTTGAGGAATAATGTCTAAAATATATTTGAAATAATCTTGTTTAGTGTGTCCTTCGCTATCTTTGTTATGGCATTGGCTTTTATATCTCTTGAAGATTACCTGCAGCTCAGAACAAGAAACCCTGGAGATACTTGCATTATTGCAGCTCAATTCAGTACTCAGGGATTTCAAAATACCGTCCTTGAGGTGCTGGTGTCCTGCAAGTTTTGAGTTTCCTGACTGAAACACGCCTGACCCGAATCATTATGATCTCCACAGCTTGTTGTCAAGTTGAACACAAGCCTATAATGAGCCATTTGTTTGAATCAGGTGTGTTGCTGCAGGGAAGCATGGAATACCTGCAGGAGACCGGTCTCCCTGCCTCAGACATTTGTTCTACACAGCAGGTGGGAGGTTTTCTGTCAGTCTCATCAGCAAACTGACACCAAACTGATTAAGATCAGAACATAAAAAAAATATTTCCAGTTATAAAGCAAAGAAATAAAGTAATTGCAATGTATGTGCTCCACTTACAATGATTAATGTGTCAGTTTATTTGGGGATTTTATGAACATATTTCTCTGCCTTTTGAAAGAATGGCATACATTTACTAGTATGTGTTTATCATCATGTTAAAATAAAATTTTCATGCATATTTCTTTATTTTTCAGATGATACTTGGCAGCACTGAACCCTAACAACAAAACCACTCATACCACTCATCTGTGGTGTGTTAGTGAATGAACTGAATGGATCAGTTTATGTTTATTTTGGTGCATTTTATGATTTTTTACAGTGATGGGAGTGTATCTCTGAACAAAGATGCAGGTCATTCTTTCTATTTCAAGAGACTGACTCACTGACAAAGTGTTGTGGCAGTGAACAACTCAAGTAGCAAACATGTGGGGTTACTAAAACAACTTTGTTGTTTTCTTTCGTTAAACCCAGCAGGTAAAGATTAGATGTCAAATGAAATAAATGAAAGGATAACAAGATAAACTGTGAGCTGTTTCATGCAGTTTCTTTTACTTGACAATTGTTCAGGGTAATTGTTTAAGTGATTTATTGCTCTTGAAGGCAGAAAATAGGCAATGTGTGTATCTGCTGTATCTGCAGCAAGCAGAATTAGCTGAAATCCTTGCACATATTATGTGTGCACATGATTTGGAAAGATGTGTTGTGCTACTACACCTAAAAGCCCCATGTTTGAATTTAACCATGTATAGAAGGATTTATTCAACATAACATGGTAACTAGTTTACCTGTCTCTCAAGGAATAAAGCGATTACAGCTGGATTTTGGATGAATCTGACCTTAAAAACAGATAAATTTATGATACAGATGCTGTCCTGTTACACTTAAAAAATAACATCTAATTACATGCTGAGAAATGTAAAAAATGAATTAATTGTAGTTGATAAATATGAGTAAAGTTAACAATTAAATCAAATTATGTTTTTGTAAAGGGAAGAAAATGATTAAAGTTTTACTGTAGCTGTAATGGAAAAACCCCTTTCACCTACAAATACCAGTAAGAAAACAAAACATTCCAGAAACAAGACTTTTATGGCATCATAAATCAGCAACATTTATTTCCACTTTTTATACATTAAACGTGCATATCAATAAAAGTAAAATAGATCATATAAATACTTCTACTGTTATACAGTTACAATAAATATGGCTATACACATTTTAGATTAAATAAAAAAACAACCTCAATCTTTTTTTTTTTTTTTACACAAAGAGACACTGAAAAAACCCTTTGTCTTCTCTTTCAGCACGCTGTTTCACATTAAGTCATGGACCAGCTTTGTGATTGTGCCAGAACAGATTGGGCTTTTCCCTCCTTCGAAACGCACCCCTTTGCTTGGTGCTGTGCTTTTTCTAAAAGTGATTCTGCAGAAAAATGTTCACAGTGTCGGCGTGGCAGAAATAAACAGACTTCCTGTTTAAATCTGCACACAGACTCACAACTTCTTTTTGTTTTTGTTTGCCATAAACAGCTGTGTACCATTTGTAGCATCAAAAAAGAAACAGTGCAGAGCATTTTTACTAATTTGTGCCGGAGTGCAGAATCACACTCGCTCGCTTTACACACTCACACACATACAGAAGTAAAAGCAATAAATGTAATAAACAAATTTGTACAGCTAGAGGTGAGCGCTCTGCTCCAGAATGACTGTCCTTAAAATAAAAACAATGGCTATCCCAAACTGATCGAGAAGGCTTTGTAGGTAAGGGCAGTGAGGTGTGTATGATTATTCACATGTACAGGAACACGTCAACACTTCAACAGCCATGTCAAAAAATTACATACAGCACTTTAAAATAGATTACCAAGAAACGGTTCATCTGAGAACGTGCAAAAATAAACACACCTAGTCTTTCACAAAACTCCCACGCACAATGTTCATCTTTTACATGATTTACAATGAATATTCAATGTTTAGACCGAATAGTAAATATCATCACACACGTTTTACCTTCCACCTCAATCTTTCATCTTACAATACAAACTATACAACGTCGTCCCATGCACCACCTTGCCTTTTTTTCCTTTCATCTTAAATAACTGCTCGCACAGAGAGAAGAGGCGATGCCAGAAGTTGTATTTGAAAGTTGACAAATGTGTGTTGATGTAGATTGTGCTCACTTAAACAATCAGAAAAATGTCCTGTGCAACACAATATCTCCAAAATGGAAAACAAAGGTGAGAAAAGTTCCATTTTATTGGCTAAAGCTAACTTTCACAGCATGAGTGGCAACAAAGTTCTAGTCTTTAGATCCACAATCAACCAGATATTGTGCTCTATTAATAATAATTAATGATACAAATAGTTATAAACCTTTGCGAAAATAGACAAAAACGGAGAAAAAACATGTTCATTGGACTGTAAAAACAAGGAGAGGAGTTGTTTCTGTACACTTTCCTCACTCTCAGAAGCCAGGCACATGGCAGTATGCCTCCAAGGAGGACAACAGGATGTAGATGAACCAGAGCGAGAGGAACAGGAAGAAGGTGATGAGCTTGGCTGTCCGTGGCCCCCCGAGCTCTCCACCTGATACGCTGGGACGTCGGCGGTAGAGCAGCACCAGCACACACACCAGCGCCATGATGGTGAAGAGGGTGACGGAGAAGGCCAGGGAGCCTGGGTCCACCTTGAAAGCCTTGCCTTTGGTGTGCCAGTAAACTGCAGCAATGGTCCACGCCACCCCGATGCCAAGGAAGACATTCACTGCATTGCTGCCTGTCACATTTCCAATCGAAGCGTCGGCATATTGATCCTGGATGGCAGCCACTTTGCTTGCAAATGTGTCTGGAACAGAGAGAGAAGCGTGATGAGTTACTGATGGAGAAGAAAAAATGCTTTTTCTTTATGTGTACATCTGTATGTTACCACATCCATCCGTCTGCCTGTCTGTCTGTCTGTCTGTCCGTCTGTCCGTCAATCTATCTATCCATCTATCCATCTATCCATCTGTCTGTCTGTCTGTCCGTCCGTCCGTCCATCTATTTATCCATCTATCCATCTATCCATCCATCCATCTATCCGTCTGTCTGTCTGTCTGTCTGTCTGTCTGTCCGTCCGTCCGTCAATCTATATATCCATCTATCCATCCATCCATCTAACCATCCATCCATCTATCCGTCTGTCTGTCTATCTATCTGGCCTTGTGATAAACAGGTGACCCGTCCAGCTATTTGGGCTTCAGCTCCATTAAATTAAAGCATTGAAAAACTATGAGAAAATCTTAAATCCAAACTCGTGTCACTTGTTAAAAATATATAGTTCGTTCTTTAAAAGTAAGTATTTATGTCAACAAGCTGTCAGAAACAGTAAAATAAAGATTATGGTGATTACTGTGTACTGACAAGCTACTCCAATGACTTTGTCCTGTTTTTTTAATAAACAAAAACTCAGATTTTGGAGACAAAACCTGAAAATAGCCAAGACGACAGAACACAGTGGATCTACATCTATTTAAAATATTTCATGTTGCTGTGAGTAGAGTAAAGGAATAGATAATACAGAATAAACATTTAACATTTTATCACGCTCTTTGTCAACTTAATTCACTCAAAGCATTATGCACCCCCCCTCCCTCCACAAAAAAAACCCTTCAACAACCTTTAAGTATCAATCTTGCATCACACATGTATCACATAAAAATGAAAACATTTTAAAATAATTGCATTAAGTGAAATGCTACATGTCCAAAAACATCTGCTTTCTCTTTGATTAAGAGGTTTAAATGAAGCCTCTTTGGGGACATTTCTCACAATGGGAGACAATTAAATGACATTTTGAGTTAGGATGAGAAATCATTGACACATTCACAGATATTTGCTCTTAAAAATAGCTTTCATGTAAAAAGAAAATGTCTCTCCAGTGACACAAATCTTACAGTACATCACAGGCCAAGACTGCAATGAGCTGTTGCTACTGTAAATACATGATGTCATTCCAATTTATAAATAATATTAAGAGCTTGTCACACGCTTGATAAGGAGTGTGTGAAGTTTAAAGAGCTACATTTAGTCAATAATTGGTTTAGAAACTCCCCTTGTCCGCATTTGTGACATTGTTCAGGATGTTGTGAAATGGAAATCCATGCAGCCTGTAACAAGTAAAACCGTGTTTTTCTTTGTTTACACCTTGTTAATGTGCCAGACAAAAGCTTTGGAGATAATTCCTCTGACAGCACAGGAGAGGAAAAGAGGCTACGCAAGTCTCCCCAAGCAGCTGCTTCTACTATACAGACAAAGCCCAGAGGGATAAAGAGCAGGTAGAATATCTGAGTGGATTCAGAGCACATGCACCCACCTGGAACAGAGGTGCCAAGGGCCACAAACACCACAGCAGTGACCGAGTCTTTGAGACCGACAGTGCAGCCGAAATGTGAAGCCAAGTCTCCGGTCACAGCTGTCAGAACGCCAATAAGGGAGATAGAGACAAAGAAGCAGGCCCAGCCGTTCCAGTATTCAGTTGGTGGTACAAAAGCAAAAAGTACTTTCCAGAAAACTGTCAGGAAATGCATGATGTAATCAAAGCAGGATGGCAGTCGCTCTTCCCCACTCTCCTCTTCATCGTCATCCCCTAGTAAAGACATGCAGGAGATGCAATTACAGCATATTTTAGATTATCAGACATAGTTTTGTTAATTAATATGTATGGAAACATAATTTTGTCCATAATATTGTAGATTTATGCTAATTTATTTGCTTCTGCTCTTTGCTGGACTAAGCTACAGCTATAGACCTTCCTGTTAAAGTGGTTACAGTGGTTCTTTATGGTTTTCGACATATGTTTAGACCAATGTGTCACCAATAAACTATACAAGGCCAGATACAATGGCTTAAATACATAATCAGCCAATTATATTAATAAACTGCATGCACACTCACATTGCATGATCTCACATCCTTCAAAACTAATGGATCCCACCAAACACAGCATGTAAATCCTAACTGTAACCCCAATCAGTCAAATGAAAGTGATGTGGTAACAGCAAGCATTAGTTTTATTTGCACCTGGATGAGTGAACCCAGTCAGGACTGAAGTCTAATGACCTATCAGAGGATCCGCACAATTAAGTGCAGATTTAAAAGCTTAAAACTCATCTTATTAGGAAAAGTCAGTAAGAGTGAGCACCGCCATTGATTTTAAAACCTAATTCCAATATTTCAGTTTTAGGGCAATGAAATGAATAATGAATAAGGACAAGGATTTTCAGGAATACATCCATCTATCAATTCATCTATCATTCGCATATTCCAATGGAAGGATGCGGTTAGCAGGAGTTTATTCCAGCAATCATCAGGCGAGAGGCAGCGTACAACCTGGACAGGTCGCCAGTCCATCAGAGGAGACAAACAACCAGTCACACACACTCACTACTAATAACAGTTTACATGCCTTTGGATGGTGGGAGGAAGCACGAGATAGTCCATGCTAACACAGGGAGAACATGCAGACTTCACACAGAAAGGTCATTGCCTGAGCAGAGGCTCAAAGCAGCAACCTCACTGTAAGGCTGTAGTGCTGACCACCATGCAGCCTGGGATAAATCCAAGCTAAATGTATTTAAAGTGGTAAAATGTTTTCACATACAAACATACAACATCTACATAGTTTTCCACTTTATTTGCTGGGACTGTGGTGTCTATGCCATTTAAGTAAAGAAGAAAACTGACACCAAAGGACAATTTTTACAGAATATTTGAAGTGCTGCACACAATAAAAGTGTTATTTTGTTGATTTCTGTTTGTGACTGCATGACACCATAATGGCAAAGTGAAGCACTTGGGTACAGTTAAGCTGTATTAGTTTTCCAGTTAACAGTGACACTTTTCTCACCCAATATTGGACCAATTCCAAACATCAAGCCTTTTCAAGTCATCTCATTAATTTTGTAAACACAGCCATGACTGTATGTTTGTGCCATTAAGACACAGATAAAGCGAATTATCTTGTTTTGTATACGCTCTGCATGCAAATAAGTGATGTCAACCAAAGAGAGAGAGGAAATGAGAAAATAAAGAGCCTATTACAAAAGTGACATATTTGATTTTTATGCCAGCTTTTAGTTTAAAGGTTTTGTGCACTAGTGCAGATCTAAGAGGTTCATAAAGCCAAACAAATGGCTTTTAAAGGCAAAATAAAAAAGGATGTCTATCATCATGAATTCTTCACAGCCAATAATTGTTCAGGCTGAGCTGACCAGTTTAGCTTTTATGGTGAGCCTCACGAGGAATTTAACACAACATGCATTTTTAACCAGCTGTCAGGATTAAACAGATGCAGCAAATAAAGTCAAAATTGCTTAAATGCACTAAAAAGATTATTAAAGAAGCTCTTTAAGTTATTAGATTGTAGTTTCTTTCTATAATGAAGCTAATATCAAACTGGAACTTAAGGGATTTTAATGAAGAAGTATGTAAACTAAAAACATTTAAACAGCATGCTTAATCCTCAGCTGGTCTGGTGTCAAGGGAATAAACAGATGAAACATTTCAGGATTCTGTGACTTACCTGCGCTGACAGTGACAGCACTAACAAACTGCTCCCTCCAGCTGCTGCTCCCCACCACCAGAGCCAGATTGGTCTTCTTGATCAGCTTGTCCACTGTGCTCTGGAGACAAAGGCAAAGTTGGCAGGACGGAGGCGCATTTGCAGGTGTGGGATTTACAGCATTAGTGTCATCTTAGCAGTGGATGCCACTGTGTGGTGGTACAATTAACAACATCTCTCCTCCCATTGTGGTGCACAATGAATCAAGAAAATGGAGGGGACACAAACCTCACTATCCCTTAGGTGTAAGGCACTTTGCCAGCATAAAGCTGATTTACACTAGCAGAGGTATAGAGTGAGCACAGAGAGCTGGCTTTGGAAGTCTCAGTGCAATATCATGTTGCAGCTTATGTTCTTAAATTGTCTTAAAGGGGAACATTGTCGCTTTATACGAGGAGGGAATTAGTTTAGCCGAGCAGACGGTGCAAAAGTAAAGCCGTGAAAACTGTTGGAAAATGTGTTTTGTGGCTGAAATTGTAGTATAATACGGGAAAATATCATTAATGATAAATGTTGACATGAATTGGATTAGGAGATTGCACAACCAAACAGGAAGTTATTATCCTGACAGAGATTACCTAAAGACATTGATAACATTGACATTGTTCAGGTAATCACTTATTTTTTTAAGTTTAAGTCAGAATATGTTCACCTTTATTAGCCAAAGTTTGATGAAGTTCACAATAAATAATTTAATTATGTTATAATTGCTCCATTATGCTAAATGCTACAATTTTTCTCAACTTAGCTCATTATTAAATATTTATGTAATATAGAGGGAAAAAATTCAGACGAATTTGTTACAAGAGCATGATTTATAATTAATCACACATCCCTGGTTAAGTTAAATATTTATCTCTGGCTGTCAAACAGAAAATACTGTGATATAACTATGCTGGAGTGAGAGTTTTACTCATCCTCTCAGTGTCTCTGAGCTGTTTGGGTCGTCTATGTAACCCATGTATGAATTACTTCAACGTTGAAAAAACTTTACTCAAAGTATTTAACAACAGCAGGTGCTGTAGGTGTTGAACACTAAGCTCTGTTTATCAGCTCAAATCAACAAAACATCTCAGAATAAGGATTGTGCTGGATAAGGTAATAAAAACTACCTGTTTTGACTCACCTTGAATTCATAGGACTCCTCAATGACCACCTCTAGTTTAGTGTTTTCTCCCAGAGAGGGGCAGCCCATCTTTGACACATCCTCTGGTCCCACTGCTGTCTTGTTATCATTAGAGTCTCCTGCAGAGTGGAAAAAACGTAAAAGTCGTCAGAACATCCCACATGATGCTACAAATAGAAATCTTCTGTATGATGCGTTCTGTTCTGTGAATCTCAGACAGTTATAAATGTAAAGACACTGGAGATATAAATAAAAAGATGTAAAAAAAAAATGCTTTATACAATATTCAAATGATCCAGATCAGATTTTTCCTTCAGAATTCAAACCTATGTTTAACTTTTCCTATTAAACTTTCTCCTCTAGTCTAAAGCTGTTTCAAAAACTATGAGGTGAGGGATAATATTAAAAGATGGGAAAATCTAGTTAAACCTAAAGAGGGGTTGATGCAAACTACATCACAATGTAAGTCATAAAACAATGAGGAGCAGCACAACGTTTAAACTCACCATGTCTCTGTCCCACCTCCAGCAGTATGGGCTCCTCCAACACAATAGTAAAAGTTTTATTTTTCTCATATTCCTCATCATCAATGATCTTCACATTCAGCAGCTTCCTGAGGAGAGAAGGGGTCAAGGAACAAGGAGGGGAAAGATCCAAAGACAGAGGTGTCAAATTAGTGAATATGGTGTGGATATGGAGAAACTGGCTGTGAGCTCCTTTTAGCTTTTGTTTTTTAAGTAGAACAAAATCACAAGAGCACTTTACAATGCTTCCTCCATGCTTTTGCAGACTTTCAGATAAAACTAGTGTAGCCAAGGTAGCCTGCCTACACAATGAGTCACTAAACAGATGTGTTAGATAAGAGGATGGTTGCTCAGGAGATCCACAAATACACAGATATCCTGTAAGGCAGAACAAAAATGAAAGAATATAATACACGTCTACTTTTCCCAGCACTCCACAAGAGGGCGGACTTCTTCTACTGGATTGAGTGTGTTAGAAAGTGTAGTGAAACATTCTCCAGTCCTCCCACACACATCAAATTAAAAACTGAATTATCATCTAGTTCTCAGTGGAAATTAAGAGTTGGCTATCTAGGAATCCACTGGGGGTAAAACAAACTCTTCAGGCTCATTTAGAAATGCATTTTATGCTCTAAGTGTCACAGAAGCACGTGAGGCTGCACCATCGAATGAGTCCACCATATTATCCAGCTTGTTTCATTCTCCTACACTGTCACATCCAGTCTTCCTCTCTCTCGCTCTCTCTTTCTCTCTCCTTCTCCCTCTCCCTCCATCTCCCTAATGATATGTGGGTGGCTGTCTATTTCTGTCTACACATATACACTCAGGATCTGACAACGCGCACAGAGAACGTTTGCTTGCAGAAGAGAAGAATTTTATTTTAAACACCAGCGATACGTCATCTGCTGTCTAATGTCAGAGAGAGTCATGCAGGTGGGAGCAAAGTGAATTGCAGAATAGCCTAGAGTCATTGCAATGGGAACAGAAGAGTTTATGTACTTGGTGAGCTTACTTTGAAGCTTCCTGTTAGGGTCTTAAAATAAAGTATGAAGCTTCAGTTGCTATACAGTGTGCTCATGCAACATTGTAGCCCACTTAGATGAAAAAATAGGGCTGTTTAAAACCATGGAGGGAATTATATTTTTTGCAGAATTTCAATTAAATGGTAAAAATGAGAAATGAAAATTTGTCCAAAGACATCAGCAAAGACGCTTTATATATAATGTATTTAGCTGATTAGTTGGTCACTTAAAGCGTAGCTCATGACGTCAGACCGATGCTTATTTGCACTGATGTGTGAAAGAACTGACTCCAGGTTGGAAGATTGACAAAAAATGTTTAAAGAAATTAGCTTTTTTTATTATTTAATCCTAAATACAAACATTTGAAGCAAATTTATTTAATTTTATAAAAAACTACCCAGCTACCTCATAAAAGTTAACCAGGAATCTATATTGTATCCTGTCTCTTCTCTGAGCTCTTCCCAATCAATAAAAGTCAGTCTAATATTGACTCTAGCTTTATGTCTTCCTCTGTGACAGTCTCTTTGTTTAACTTCAACCAATAATGTATTTTTGTGTCAATCATTTATTCAACAATGGTACTGCCTAGTATTGTTATATGTCTAATTAGATCAGCATCAAAGTCTCTGGCATCAGTGCGCATCTTGTTTTGAGTTACTAGCCAGGACTTCCCACTACACTAACATAGGCTTCCATAAAACAGTTGAGTAGCAAAGAAAAATAATAAATTAGTCTTGTACAGTCACGGATGTCCTGTCAGTCCTCAAAGGCTGCTGTTCTGCAGATTTGGATGCTACCTTGTACAGCGCATCTGAATTCAATACTTGCGAGGAGCTTGACAGCAAACTGTTGCAGACATCCAAACCTGCAGGACTACATATGTTATGACCAGAGTTAGATATACTTTTATTAAGTGCTAAAAACAAATAAATGGCTTTTTAACTAAATTGAATTATTACTTTAAGAATCAGTTGTTATAATGAGCACCACGCAGTCCTTGTTTGTTGCAGATCCCATTTCATTGGGATTTGGTCATTCCTTCCTGCCTGTCACTTGCATTGCAGAGAGAGTTTCTGAAAAGCCACAGTACTCAGCTGACACATCTGTCACAGACTCCGTATTGTCTGCACTCTGAGAATTGATCTGTTCCACACTGCAGCCTGGCTGAGTTTTTTCGGAAGTCAAAATAAAGCTGCAGAGTGTCTCGTGCTGTCTGAGAATCTGTTAGATGTAAGGAAATTAATTACCTGGATTAAACCAAGAAAATCAAGAATCACCCAGGGTCTCTAGTGTGGCTCTGTAGTTCAGACTGTCAAACTTCAGAGAAAAAGACTATGCAAAGGTGATTTCTAAAGCAGCCCCCATGTTGTTTCAGAGTCACCCTTCTTAGTCTGCATTGATGTGTGAGGGATGCTTTACAATCCTCCCACAGCCCAAAGACATATAAAGTAAGTCATTTAGACAGGAAACTCCAAACTGCCCACAAATCTTACACTGCCTGTGTTCACCTTATGAAATGCTCTTAGAGTTCTGCATGCTGCCATAATGGTGACTCTAGCCACCTGACTGACAAAAATGGATCCAGCACACATTACAGGTGGGTGTATGATAGAGTGTAAAAAATCTTAACCTGACACCACCATTCAGCTAAAGTGCAGTGACTCAAACCAGTGTCCCTGCATTTAGTGACATTGCTGAATTTCTGTCAGCTCCAGTGGCTGCACATCCATATACTTAAAGCATTTTTATTGGAGGAAATATGCTTTCTATGTCTTCACCCATAAAAACCTGAACATACCTGTTTAACTAGTGATCAATGCTGCCCCCTCAACCAATCTAATAGCTATAAGTGTGAAGAAACAAAGAAAGACAGGCTTCTTAATGACATGTGAACAATACCTTGCAGTTATTCAAATTATTGCCATGCATTTGCTACTTTGGTCATGTATGCTATCATTAGCAGGTACCCTGCCTGTGGCCACGTTTCTAATATGCTGATGTGAAGAATGTGTTTGCTCATTTCAGTATCTCAGCATTAAATGTGCTCATTAGCAGTGAACACAAAGTACAGCTGGCACAATCCCAGAGACGATCGAAACAATCTGGGAATCTTCAACAACAAATTATGTTATGACCATAGGCAGAAAAGGGAGGGGGACGGGTCAGACGGGCTTGCTTGTCAAAAGGGGAAAAAATGTAATAAAATAAAATCACAGTACATTACATCAGTGTGGCTGCTTGTCCTGCTTTGCACTGACATTTCTGCACAGGCTAAACAATATGTGCTCGTCAGTTGTCACCAAGTGAGGCGGAGGCAGGAAAGGGTTGGAATATTTTGGATAATTTTAAATCAGAGCAGTGAGGTCACATGAGTTTATGATTCAATAGATGGGTGATAATAATAATAATAATAATAATACATTTTATTTGAAGCGCCTTTCAGGACTCTCAAGGTCACTTTACAATAAAACAAACAATAGATACAATACAATAAAATAGGTTAAAATACAATAAATACAATACAATAAATATAATAGGCAGGAGAGATGGCTGATGTGCCCCAAACTGTGAACTTTTATCTGAATATAGCATGATCATTAATACTTTATCATTAATACGACGCTGCTGAAACTGCAAAACAAAACTTCACTCAATCAAAAATGTTGCAGCGTTTCTATCTAACATCCGTCATTCCAACCTTGAAACTGCTTTTAAACATGTTTGTAGCTTTTTCCACCTGTTGATTAAACGTGTTTATGTTTACATGTTAATGGCCTGGCTTATTTTACTGCATGAAATATATATTAGATCCTTTATTTTCCCTGGTGGGCTGCTAACCTGAATATAACTGCAGGAGTCTTTTTGTGTTGAGTCCTTTGATGAGTGCAGAGGGAATAAAAAAAGAAGAGGGCTCGCAGCTTATAGATGTGTGTGATTGCCGGTCTACAGAATACTGACTTAATGATTACTAACCTCCTGTGTGCATGTGTGTGGGCATATTCAGGACTGTCTCA
>JBAMIG010000016.1:3619256-3637228 GCA_037177335.1 Kiunga ballochi | reverse complement strand
TGCAATATCTCAGTTGATTTGTACTGAATCCAGAATGTATGACATTTCATGTTTTTTAATTGCATTACAGGAAATAAGGAACTTTTTCACAATATTCTAATTTTCTGAGACAGTCCTGTATGTAGCCAAGAATATACGAGTTGGGATGACGGGTTTTTGGCCCTGTCCTCCTCAAAAGCCTGGTAATGAACAATTAATTTGATTCAGGTGAGTTAAAGTAGGCTTTCCTCTAAGCAGGCGAAAGGGTTCCTGAGCTTTATGCAGCCTATGGTAACAAGAAGAAGGGCTGATAAGCACTGATCCAAAGCGTATCAAATGCATAATTCTATATCACTGACAACAAACATGGCAGGTACTTTGGTATTGCCTACTTTTCATCCTCACTTAGCATCTTTTAGAGGCAACCCTACCACACCTGAATTAAATAAATGGCTTGTTAACAGGTTTGCAAAAACCATGATGGGTAGGTTTATTAATTGGAATCGGACATGCAGAGCAACGTTACAGGAGGACCAGAACACAGAAACACTGTTCCTCCGTACGCTAAATCCAATTAATTACTGTTCAAACTGCTGCAGTCAGTGTCACAGTTAAAGATTATATTATGTGCTTATTTTTTCTTGCTGATTTGCGAGGAACAGAAAGGGCTGAGACACCAAATAATCCTGAGCTGATTGACATTTATGTTCAAGTAGTGCTCTAACAGCACAACACAGGCTGTAGGTAAATATGTTGTGAAACCAAGTTAAAACAAAGGGAAAGAGTGTCAAACGTTCTGCTTGACTTCCAGTAAAACGTTTCTACAGCTGTACCCAGTCAGTGTTTAGCTTTCATTCAATTGTGGCTGAATCGTGTGTTTCAGAGTGAGAAAGTGCTGCAGATTGTTTTGGTACCAAAAACTGAAATCGATATAACTTGTTCAGTTTTTCAAGCAGTTATTTACAACCCCAGTTCTGTAGCTGAAGCAGTCTTTTGTAGTCATAATGATTCACTAACAAGGTTTCTGTTTTATTTCATGTTGGATTTATGTTCACACTCCATTAGATGGCCACCATTCTGTCATTTTTACAATTTATTATCAAAGAAAGGTATAATCTATTAAAGATAAAAGATTATAATTGGATAATGGATCATTTCTGGGCACATTCAAAGCACTTTCTACTTTTATGACAGACCAGATACAGAAATATTACATCGCCTTATCCTAAATTAAAATTCTCAGGACAGTTTAACAAAAATGTCTTTAGACAGTTTAGGTCTGTGCATAAATCTTAGTCTCTTTTATGCCAGTTAAATTTATTTTCTGTCACTCTGTGTTGGTCTATAGCTGGAGTCATCACCATGGCAACCAAGAAGGCTGGTCAGACAGACAGATCCACTTTTTACATCTTTAATCCTGGATATTGAGTGTTTTAAAAAAGACAGAAAAAAATAAACCAAGGATATTTTTTTCTTCTTCTCAGTTTTAGAGCAAAGTAATTGTGAAACAAATTGGAAACATCAGAAAACTATTAGCCGTTCTACTCTCAGTGGATCATATCTTATTTTCCAATCAAGCAATAGAAATCATCCAGCTGAATATTGGCTGATAATGTTAGGCTGACTGATAACTGTGCATCACTAATAACCACATAAAACCCCATGATGTGACTGAAGCTAGTTGGTACTACTTAAAATCTGACAAATGGATACATGAAGAAACTGAGATACGACGGTAAGTGTAAAGGCTCCATATAGATGACAAATATAGAAATTTATCTCGCATTTCTGTGAAACCAGGCTTGATGGAAATCAGTTCTGACCTGATATTGAAATAATATTAAAAACGCAAGACATCCCTGGTGATTGCATCTTATTTTTGAATGAGGTGTAAATGGATGTACCACTGAGAATCATTCATGTCAACCTTAATGTTGGTCTTTAAGGTGAAGATACCAAGCATTTAGGATTCCTCCTCAGGGCAGCACCGGCAAAAACAGCTTTCAGTTCAATCAATTGTTGTGGAGAAATTTCACACCCTCACACACACATGCAAAAAGATTCCTTCAGGTGATGCTGGAAGAATATGAATGTTTGCAGCCAGCAAGAATGAAGCACTAACTCTACCCCAGGAAATGTACTTCTTGTGTGGAGTATTTCTAAAAAGAATAAAACAAGATTGCTGTGAGCACAAATGATATGAATGGATGCCTCACGTTAGTGCAGCTAAAATGAAGCAAAACATCCTTTCTTCCTCGATGAGTGTAGAAGAAACATATGACTTCTGCGATGCGAGTTTGGCAGTTCTGACTCTGCTGCAACCTTTAATCCACATTCTGCAGGAAGTTCAGGATATTATTGATCCTGACTACACTAAGTGTGAGAAATGAACAATATCAGGGTATAGATTTTCCTTTTCAGAGGTGATCCCCTCTCATCTCTTTCATCTTAGCTTATGCAACTTCCCCCATTATCCACTTCAGGCTCAACTACAATACCGCCACACATTTTGAGGCGCTAACAAAAACAGATACAAGCTTATGCTACGCGCAACCATCAAAGGGTCTGTGCAGATCTTCCTCTAATCCGTAAACACAAACTGTAAAGTGGTTCTCTGTGTCAGCCTGTTTATTTTGGCTAAGAGGTTTGTGTCTGTACATCATGATCTATTTACTGCAGAGACGAATTTAGATGGTAAATTGTTATTCAACTGCGTGCAGAGATTTTAAACCATCCTCCTGGCTCCATATCAAAACCTTAAATTTTGGCTTCAACCTCAGCTGCTCCTTCTTGTGCTCAAACATCGGCAAAAGGCAGATACACACAGGAAAAAAAGACACACAGAGCCTGAGACGCTGTAACTAACACATATAGAGCTGCCTGGAGGCCGGCGGCCGAGTGTCAGCTCTTTGTTCCAATTGTCCAGGGAATCACTCTGTTAGGAAAAGCCATCTCTTTTTAAAAGATGAACTTTGGCAGCTTGCTGAGCAACAAAGCACACAAATGCTTTTTCCACAGTGTGCGCAACTTTATGTGCTTTCCCGAAACAACAAAACCGGATAGAAAGCTCGTTTTGTGCTTTAAGATAACAGCACAAAGACACCTAGGTGCTGCAGTGATTGGGTTTCACCTCGATGTTGTAACAGAACCGACTGGATGATTCACATTAGACAAGCTAAAAAGATTTTGTCTCGCTTGAGCAACACAGTATAGATGTGTTTGGAGAAATGGCACAATTTTAAATGAAGACCTCGACATTAACAATTATGAGACATAAAAAAGTGCCACATACAAAATTTGAATTTTTTTTCTTCTACTTTAAAGATACGTGCAACACGAGATCTGGTGATTTCCATTCACGATCTAAGTTAAGCCACTTCCACCCATGATCAAAGCAATCCTGCCTTCCCCTTCAGGTCATTACTTTCTATTTAATCCACGGATCACAGAAGAAGCTGAGATGGCTTTGGCACTTCCCTTTACATCTGCATCTTGGTATCCTCTCATGCTTTCCTGATAGCAAATGGTCCTGCTGGATGCTGTTCCCTGTGCTCCTTCCCTCACTGCTGCATAACAAACAGTGAAAGAATCATGATTCCTACATAAAGTGTGCAGATGCTTGTGTCACTGAGGGCTCGCTTCAGTCTGATGAGCAGGATCTTGACTCTGTCTCTCCATCTCTATTTGAATGCAGATACAAATTTGCCTGCTTCTCTTCTCATATTTTTATACACAACTGACTCATTATCTGCAGCCTGTAGTGTGCAGAGAACTTCTGGGACTCCTTTAACCCCTCTTCAATCTCTTTAATTGCTGTGGATGCAAAAGAAGCTCTTTTTAATTCCCATCTGGAGTGACATTTTGTTTGATGTAGGTTTAAAGTGGATTCAGCACAAGTACCCCCTAAATAATACACACAGACTGTGTGAACAGCAAGCAAACATAGAGGTAAGTGTTTATGATCCAACTGCTAAGCATGCAGCTTCACATGTTAATATCTCACTGCCAAAGCCTGGCAAAGTAGACAAATATGGAGATCTGCCTCCTCTCTGACACCATGTATTCACCTGCCTTCCCTCCCACTCCACCGACCCACGCTTCACACCTACACACAGCCCCGAGAATTCTCCTCCCGCAGACAGAATCATCTGACACATTTTATTCCTTTGTTTCGTCCTTTGGTTTGCGGCAAATCACTCTGTAAAGAGCTTGACACATTTAAAGGGTTTTTTGTTTGTTTGTTTGTAAGCAGAGCAAAAAAAAAGAGACGTAGGCAACTGCTTGTGGGCAACTGTTAGGGTTCTTCACCCATCCCATCACAACGATAACACTACACATGCACTCATTCTTCAGCCAATGTGCTCCACAATGCATGAGAAAAAATCTGGAAAACATCAGAGTCTCACCTCTCTCTCTGAAGGTTCTACCTCTCTGATCGTTTCATCTGCCTTTCTGTCGGAGCATGCGTGAATACTTTCATTAAACTAATCTCACAGGATGCATTTCATGCACCTTTTTCAGAAGTTACTTAAAACTCTTCCCTTGTTTCATTCTCTTCCTGCTTGTCAGTCACTTCTTTTTGTTTCTATTGTTCTCTGCAGGGGATTTTACTGTGCAGAACACAAGAATGTAACCTCAGCATATATACTAAAGAGCTGCTTTTTAGATTTTGTACTCATTCGCGCAACACTGTTCCTTCTGTCTCCCTTTTTTTCTTTCTATATCAGCAACAATATGTCATTATCTGCTCCACAATTATATCCTCTTATCCTCCCACATCCTTCTCTGAAAGATCTAAACTTTTCAGAAGGAATTTGTGTCTTATAAGAAAATAGGCCTCTTATCCATTACCAGAATAGATCATTTACACTAATCTAGCAGGACTGTTTAGCATAACCAGTGTGTGGGCTGTGATGTTTAATGAGCAACACCAATAAAAAAGAAAGGGGGGTGGGGAAAGAGGAAAAGGCACTTACATTGTCTCATCGTTCTGAAACTCCAGCTTGCCGGACACTTCCTCGTAGTCCTCCCCTGCTTTCGCCGTACCCTCAACGGTGTGGTAGGGTACCGCAACCTTCCCCCTTGCCCCGGACGTCCGGTGAACTTTCACCTGCATGTTTCCGACGCTCTCACTGACCTTAGTAGATTTGCTCTCGAATGTGAAAATGCCAGCGTGGTCATCATCGTAGATGGTAACCGTGGCGATGTGAGCGCTGCCCAGGGCCGCCTTAGGAGGAACGTGGGAGGAAATGCCCACCGTGCTGTTGCTGGAAGTGATAGAGTTTGGCTCAATGATTGACACCTCTGCCCGGTGCACGATGCGGGGGTTACTGAGGCGTACGTAGAAATGCTCGTCTTCTTCAAAAATATCATCATCAATAACTCCAACGGTGAACTCTTTTGTCGTCTCACCGGGCTTAAAAACCAAAGTGCCCTCAGCAAACTCGTAGTCTGAGCCTGCATTGGCAGTGGCATCCTCCGTCCGGTAGTCCACCTGTGCAGCACAGGGAAAAAGACTTTATTAAAAATTCAACGAACAGATTCATGAGAAAATGCTGAGCTATTAATATTTTATGCACCAAGCATATTGCCATCGATTTTTAATCTACCTTTGAGCATTAACAACATTTCTATCATTTTTTTCCCTCTCACCTTAACTGTGCAGCCACTTTCTCCACCATGGCGGCTCACTGACAGCTTTAGGGAGCCACAGTTCTCAAAGCACTGGTAATGAGAGGGGTCAAACTGCAGATAGATAGTGTTAGGGTCTTCCTCTTGCCCACTGGCCTCATGGCAGCTCACCACCTTCCTGGCCTGGTCAGCAGCGTGCTTTTTCAGAATATTTCCTGCTCCGATCATCATGCGTGTAGCTTGAATGCGATAGAAGGCTCGACTCTTCTGTTGCTGGACCAGCACTTGGTAGTTGGCCATCTCAATGAGTTGCTCCATGTCTTTCTCTGGATGCCTCTGTTTTAATTCTTTCAAGGTACGTGCCATCTCCCGACGGGCCTCTTCCTCTTGATCTTGCTCTGCACTCATCCCCCCACCTTCCTCTACCCCCTCCAGCATCCCATCCAGAGCTTCTTTGGGGTGAGTGTGGGAGTTTGTACCCTGCCCATCCATCTCTAAATCCATTTTAGTGAACATGGCATCTCCCTCTGACTCGATGATAATGCCACGGGTCTTGTCAGCACGGTAACGCTTGTTGACGTACTTGTAGAAGAGCAAGCGCCGGTCTGCAATCCAGGCTTGAAGCACGCAGAGAGGGAAGAAGAGGAAGGTGAGGACTGCCTCCCAAACCTCCACTTTTCCAGGGGAGAACACGGACAGGATGAGGTACAGCCAGATGTAGGCAAAGATACTCCAAGCAGCAGTGACAAAAAACACCCGCAGGTGCTTTATCTTGCGGGTTTCATTTTCAGGCACCACGTAGACACAGATAGCGATGATGATGAACATGTTGAATGCTGCGCTGCCTACGATGGTGCTGGGCCCCAGAGCACCAGCCTCAAAGTTATGACCGACGACTTCTATAACCGAGAGGAGTATCTCTGGCGCAGATGAGCCCAAAGCCATCAGGGTCAAGTTGGATACTGTCTCATTCCAGATGCGTACAGTAGTCGTTGTCATTTCACCATTGGGCTTTTTAATGGTGATTTCCTTTTCCTGAGAGGTAATTACCTCGATTGAAGACATGAAACGGTCAGCGATGATCGACATGCCCAGGAACATGTATATGAGAGCTGCAAAGTAAACAATGGCACGTGCCACCTTGTCACCCACTGCAGGGTTCTGGGGGTTCCACATGGGCAGCACAACACCCTCAGAGCAGTTATCCTCACTGGAGCAGTTTCCCGAGGAGCTGCCGGCATCTTCATGGCCAGCGCTGCCCTGGGAGAAATGAGTGACTCCCGGGAGAAGAAGCAGCAAAAGAGAAATTAACATGCACGGTGTGACAGCGGGGGTGAGGTTCAAGATGCTCTTATGCAAAATCATGGTGGTATGATGATGTTCGGAGTCTTCTAACGCTGGAGATCAAACCATGTCATGTGGGTCTGTTCTAATTCCTGAAAGAGAGAAGATAAGAAGGACAAAACAATTATATTCATCACATCAACTGCTCATCTCTCTGTTTCTCAATAATAATAATAATAAAGAAACTACAGAAAATAGTTTTACATCCCCAAAGCATTCACCGTCATGCTCTTTTGTGTGCAAATAATGTGGGATTCAACGGTTTGGTCAGTCCGAGTTTGGGGAGCCAGAAATATTGGCACCTACTTATGGCTGAGTCATTGGTTTTGAACAATTTGGTCCGACTCCCACGCACATAATGTGGTCATTGTGTGCTAAGCAGCGGTAAAAATGTTACCCTCTGCACCTGTAGTATCGAGGGAAAACTGACTCAGTTCACTGCGTACTGTCAGGTTGGATCACATTACAAAAATAGTCTTTGCTGCCAAAAGAATTAACTAGTAAAAGAGAGTTTTTCAGGCTTTTTATAAGAATATTATATTCTATGAAAATACCAGAATGGGTCTCTGTAGTGTGAACTATACAGTTTAATGCTTAAATTAAATGTCTTTGTTTTCTTTCGGTTTACATAGGTATTTTTAGGGAACAACTTAAAACAGGGGGCATTTTTGGTATTGACTTTTTAACAGATTGGTGTAAACAATTCAGGCTACAGCCATCAATATATCCAAAAGAATAACATCTGCAGCTATATAAATATTGAGTAAAGTGGAGAAAAAATGCCAAGTAATGTAATGTGGAGCCACCTAATTAAAATTTAAAGATAGATTCCATCTCAAAAATGGTTTCCCTACAGCAGGGGAAATCTGACTGAGAGTTAAGGGTGTAAAACAGATGCAGAAATTAAGTTTTCATTGGTTTCTTTTTTAGCTCACAAAAAAGAAACAGATTGTATTTCTGCAGCAGCACAACACGTCAATTTATCAGAGGAAAACAAAGAGATCAGCACCACGGACAGCAACAACCAAGTCCAACCAAAGCAAAATATGAGAAAATAAAAACACAAAACAGTTATTATAGCTGAAGAGAATTTGTTATTTTACAATAAAATCATAGGAAAAAAATGGATATTTTATCTTATCAACTGCATATGAATACAATACAATAGAATTGATTTCATTTGGCACACAACGCTGCACAAATGTGTGAGTGGGTGATGTTTCTATGGCAAAAGCAGGCTCTCCAAGGGAAGAAGGAATGAAACATTTCTTTTGACTACACTATATATAGAGTAAAAGTGAGAGTGCCTCACCATCGCTACTGCTGGTGTCATACAGTGCTCACTAACATGCGTTCCTCACTAAAAAGCCTCAACAGACACCATCTATTGGAAGGGCATCAGGTTTCCTAAGAGAATGCAGTGTTTTTCAGTTAATGCAAATGCTGAAATATTTACATTTGTTTTCATCTAATTTATTCTAACATGAATGCCACTGGCCTTTACAAAACTACACCTGACTGTTTATAACATTTAAAATAACAAAAACACAAGTTCAATATGTGGCATTCATCTACAGCTGACAAACCAAACACAGTGGCTAATTTTTATTTTGAATTTAAAAATATATATAAAACTGGGACTGAATAAATAAATAAATAAATAAATAATCGACTGACCCAAATAAATTTCTGTTGATTTTATAATAGGTATTTTCCTGTCTGTTCGCAGAAGTCTAAGGTTAACATTTTTACATGATGAGTCACACAGTTGTTGCCAGCTGTTTTTAAAAATGTGAATGTGTGTGTGTGTGTGTGGTGGTGGTGTAGGGGGAGGGGGTGTAGGCAGGTATGTGTGTTTGCGTAAATGACATCAATCCAAGTTTGAATTGAAATAGCATATTTGCTGGTGAAGAGAAACCCCATTACTTTGATGAAAAGAGTGAAAACAAAGACCTTGTCAGAATTCACAAGCAGATGTGAGTCTGCATGCCCACTCTTATGAACCATACAGGTCAGAAAAATGAGTTGTTCACACATACATAAAAGTGTGTATGTAGGCTATACACACACACACACACTCACGAAAACACACACACACACACACATGTATATATATATATATATATATATATATATATATATTAAAGGTATTGTATAGCAATTGTAATACTCACCTGGTTCAGCTGTAGTGAGTCAGCCCAATGTGGAATTTATGGCCACATGAGATGTAATTAGCACTCATAAAACTCTGTAAAAAAAAAAGCAAGTTATCAGTAATTAACAAATAATACGGGAAGTTTTACCACTATCATAAAAACCAGCCAGACAGCAGTCTATATTACTGAGTTTTCATAAGAGGCTCGTGGATCAGCTTATCAACGGATGGGTAAGATAAACACCGATCATTTTCATTCTCTAACATTACCAAACGAACTCGATTACTGATGCAGACAAAAGCTGATCATCCCAGCATATACTGTGCAAGAAGGACAAACAGACTGGTCCATTTGGTGCGCACAGCAGTCCCACAGATACTCACAGGAGCACCAGAACCTCAACTGGATCCTGGTCACAGCGTGGCTTCCCTGCACCAGCTGAAAAGAAGAAAACACCCCATGTGCCATTCACACAGCGCGTTAGTGAAATGGTCTTGTTGCGCTGGTCTTGGATTTGACGCGAAGCTTCTCACTGTGCTACTCAATTTTTCGGACAGATATTAAACCTCAACAAACTTAGCTCAGTCTGAGTAGTTCCTCTCACTGAATTGTCTCTGTAGCCTCACCGCGACACCTTCCATCAAGCTAAGTGGTCTTTCAAACCCAGAATGTGTTTCCAGCTTTCTCCTCTCCAGACTACGTGCGATTGTTGATGCGTAAAATAATAAATTAAATGACTGTCTTTATCCTCATTTGCCCCGCATCAGTCAGATTTCTTCCAGCCTGTAAATGACAACAAAAAAGGCTCTCGGATGTTTTTTCTGTTGTTTTTTAAAAAAAGAACAGTGAAAGGATTCCCTTGCTCTTCTGCCTGAGCTGGATAACGCAAAGAAGAAACAAGGACCGCACATGAGAGTAGGCGTGAATGAATGGTGAAGAATTGAGAGGACGCAAACCACACACAGTACACGGATCAGGACAAGATGGACATCAAGCAGAGGGATGGTGGCAGACAAGGAAATAGGAGTGTGGTGCTATGCAAATGGAAGTCTTGTCTTACTCTTTGCGGTGTGGGCAGTATTGGCACAAGAAACGATGAGCGAGAAGGAAAAGCAGTAACACTGCAGAAACAGGGGAGGAGACGTTCAGAAGCAGCGCTACACGCACGGCTGGTCCTCCTGACTGCGCATCGGGAGTCCAGGATGAATGAACATTTCACTCTGAAATTCTCATAGTTTGACTGCTGATGGCCACTCAGATGGCCACACTGTGAAACACAGAGGGGGTATTTTTGAACCCCCATATGTTGGTGACTGTGGGTTTGCTGTGGGTGATGTGGGGTCCTGCAGGGTTATATATAGCACAGAGAAAACCCAAAGTCTGAATCCCACCTTTAAATAGCCAAATCTTTGATATGCTGCAAATACCTGCTCTCCACATGAACTATGAAAGCATGCAAGCAGGCAGAGGGTCTTTACTCATTATAACTCACCTGCAAACAGGTTTAAGGTAAAACTGACAACTGATTTTCCTCTTTATCTTTTCTTAGATTAAGTCATGAGCATTGTTTAGTAAGGTTAAAAGCCAGGGGTTTAAAGGATTACGGTCAGCAGTTTACCTACTTTCACACTCATGCCACTTCTGATCATGTTTCCTTTTCTTAAGGTTTGTTACTCAGTTGTTAAAATAAAGGAATGAAAAACAAATTAATCATCGAGAAGTAAAAAAAAAACAAGCCAATTTTTAGCTGCCTTTAATGGGAAATAAAAAAGACAGTAATCTGTCTTGACTGGCCAGATTTAGGAGACAGCAGAAGAACACTTGAAAGGCAGAAATGTGATCAGCACAAACAATAAACAATAGTGTGGTTGACCAGCAACCGCATATTGATAGATGATGCCAAAAAAAAGCACACGAAGAGGCACACAGGCAATACCTGAAAAGCTGAGCAGCAAAGCTGGAGCAAAACATTATAGCAAATAAAATGTGAAAAGAAGAGACAGAAGATTGTATAGAGGAAAACATCCTAAACAAGGATCTGAAGTAAAACTAAGATTTAAAAAATGCAAAAGCCACAGGAATGGCAGTAAAAGTCAGACTTTTTTGGAAGCATCTATCAGGGCTAGATCAGCCTAATACATTAAGATTTCTGCTAATTCCTGTCATCAGAATGTTAATATATATAAAGTCTAAGTGAGGTTTTTATAGTTGCTTCATAGAATAGATTTTTGTAGTTACACAAACATCTGCATCCAGCCCTCCCATTCTTATTATTTACCTCTGGAAGCATTGGATCACAGGGCCGTGTTGTTAAGAGATGTGCTGCAAGCAACACCCCAAAAATATTGCTTTAATTTCAATGATTGCATTTAGTTTTACTACCTCATGATTACCTGTTATGATTGTTAAATGCCGGCCTGAAGGGCTGGTTATACGGCAAAGTTCGGAGTGAAATAAAACAGATCAAACTGAGAACTCCCCAGAAGAGAGACACCCCGAACATCACGAGAATAAGCATCTCAGCGGAGACCTGTGCTCCTGTTGAGAGAAGTCAGTATGAAACCCATATCCTGCCACTGGTGGAAAGGTTGTGCTCTTACCTGGGGAGATGCTTCTAAAGCGGGCATCTGTTTGCATTGTCATTGATATACTGACTTTAAAAAAGCACAAACTGTCATTTGTAGTAATATCAACTCAATATCATCTCAATGTTGCGGAGCAGCAGCTCTACTCGAGTCACCCCAGGATGGCCGAGCTTCTCGTCCTATCTCTAAGGGAGACATCGGCCACCTCCTGGAGGAACCTCATTTTGGCCGCCTGTATTCCCAATCTTTCAAGTTCATCCCCACCTAATTATTTATCATTTTTAAGCATATTTAGGAGTTTTTCTACCTCTTTCTTTTCTATTGACATAAATTTAAATTTCTATTTGCTATGTTTTTAAATCAATTCAGTTTACTTTTCATAATGAGAATCCTTCATACCGCTTCTATTTACCTTATCAATAAAAACTTAATGAAACAATTAGCATTGTAAATTAGTATACTTATACACTTCCGTTCTACTTCAATAAAAGTGGGAATATTATTAATAATGTTTTTGAAAGTTGACCAAAGCTTCATTTCACAATGCTTTGCTTCATGTAGTTTATCTTGAACGTTTTTTTTTTCTCTTTTGATTGTTTATTTTAGTAACCTTGTATGAAAGTTGGGCAATTGCACTGGACTCATGTCAGATTTCATGTTGGCTGGTTCTATCACTCGTAATGTAGGTGAGCTAAATGAGCATAAAAGAGCAGCTTTCTATGCGGGCTGGTTAAATTAGTCCCAATTTGTGCTCCACCCCAGAACCAATGTGAACCTAAATGGACAGAGAAAGCCAAGGTATCATGGAAAGAGCTGACAAATCAATGTGGGATCCTTATCTGCTGTTCACATTTAAACCTAATGGGTCCCACATGTGCTGGTCGGACAGGTGAACCACAGGTGAGGGGAATTTAGCTAACAAGGTGAATATGCCAATAAGTGAAACGAAACATTAGAAGGATCCTTAAAAAATGCAGTGTTTAATACAATAAAAAGAGAATAGTTTATAAATCATTAAAAGTAGTTTCCATTATAAGTTGCTGTTATGCTTTTACTCTCCAAGAACGAGATGTTTATATCTTCTTGCAGTAACTCCACATACATGACAGCTGTCATCATTTTTACTTCAGTGTCTGAATGGAAAAACAGCTCTGTGTACAACGTGAGAATTTGTGTGCCTTAAGACTGCATTACTGACTTTGTCTGCTGGGCCACCGTTTGTGAATAATGCCTTCATTTTAAAGGTGTTGGGCTTCTGTCGCTCTTCCTGAGTCTATTGGATTTATTATTACAGCTCTCCTTTTACTGTTATGACAACAGCATTCAACAGACTCAAACATATTAGCAGCTACTGATAACAAAGCCAATGAACTGATTAAAAAAGGTCATTTCTGTGCTCGGTGAGGAGCTGGACCTTGTTGGAACTGTGGTGGAGCAGCAGATGTGGAGGAAACTGCAGGGCATGATGAACCATATTAAATAACCCCTCCATAACTCCCTGACCGGACAGAGAAGCAGCTGCAGTGAGAGGATGATGTAAATGCAGGGCAGGATGGAGATTTCAGGATATCCTTTGTCCCCACAGCCAATAAACAATACAACAGTGGCTTCTCAAATTATTCTTATTATATTATTATTTTCTTAATTTAGTCGTTTTAATCACAGAAAAAAATATGTTAATATTTATATATGTTAAATTGTAGTATGAATTTCTGATGAATTTCCCCCATAGGGATTATTGAAGTATTTATCTGCTTTATGATTTACTAAATATATTCATACCCCTATTTAATTTTCTTTTCTGTCCTGATATAATGCAACTAGTCTGAAATAAATCTACATGTATAAAGTTAAAGTTATAAAGAATGTATCAAATATGGATTCTGACATGATGAGACAAAGTTCATGTTAAAAGCAAGTTATTAGACACTCTATAAAAAAGCCATGATGCAAATACGTTTAGTGAACGAAAATATATTATTCTTGCTCCACACACATCTTATAACCGTGTTCAGAGGTGCGTCTACAGAGCGACTCGTTTTGGTGCGGTCTCTTACATTAGAATGAGACTTGTCATGCCCCGCCCCCGTCCAGGTCACAGGAAGTTCAACTCTACCCGGTTCCGCCATGTTTGTAGTTTGATAGCAGCGATACGCTAATATCTCCGCAGAAAAACATTTTAGTTGTAAGTTTACTATAAATGTCAACATATCAGATTCACGAAATTGATTACCTGGAAGTTCACGACCTTATTTGGCAGACCCACAGCAAATACTGTGACGTAATAGATAAAAAAAAACAGCGAGAATAGAGAAAAGTAGGCTAAACAAACTGAAAGGTATGAACAAAAAGATATCAGCTGCATCAGGGAGGAATATATAGGCAAGATATTTTCTGCATTCCTAAACACCTAAAGTTGCACAAAAAAAAATCAATTTAATGGCTATAAAAGATGGTTCTGTATATTATGTCCCCTCTAATGTTTGAGAATGAGAATCTATCCAGCTTTTTACCATACCTGAGCACTGATGATATTGAGTGTCAAATAGGAAATAGGCCTATATTAGAAAAAAAAACAAAACACTTAAGGACAACACCTGTGTCTTACAGGACAATAGCTGTGTCATACTAGCAGCAGTCTGGTCCTTATCTATAATGTTCTCTGTTGTTTGATTTCATGCTTGTGTTGTTTTATACTCTGATGTATGTCGCTTTGGATAGAAAGCATCTGCTAAATGCCTGTAGAATATAATATAATATAATATAATATAATATAATAGAATAGAATAGAATAGAATAGAATAGAATAGAATGAAAAGGTTTAATATTTACAGTATTGTTGCCTTGAATACATGAATAATACCATGACAATAAAAATCTCTGGGTTTGTTTTGGAACATCTAATTTCCAAGGCAAAAAGAAAAATGTTACTTTTGAATGACCACTCCGGCACTTTTTAAATACCTGTAACATAGATTACCATTAATCACATCTATATCCCTCCAAAGGGGTCTCATCAAACTATAAACCTCAGTCTGATTTGTTCACCCTGTAAGGACCAAACAGCAAGAAAACCAACTATTCATGTGGAGGAAGAATTGTGTTGACCTGGAAATAAAGCCTGTTTTATTATAGGGTTCCTCAGGGTTTAATCTGTGGTGTAATTGTAGAGACAGATAATAAGCAATGAGGCAAAATCCCATTCATGGGCCCACTATATGTGACAAAAAGATGTGAGTAATATAAGTTTTATCCCTTCTCATGTTTACTTGGCCTGTGATTAAAAAGAACTTGCTTAAAAACTGAATGAACATTAGTCCCATAAAAGAGTATTTAATTTGTATGAGTGTGAGTATATGCACCACACACACTACACATTATGAAAATCACAGTTTTTCGGACCATGACAGCCGCAGTGAAGCAAAGAAGAAGTTATTTTTAGGTGTTCGGGGAGAGCTGCCTACTTATATGAGTTATGATTGTTTTCTTCCAGTGACTAACGTTTATGTTCTTCTTAATTTTGTCATTCAGAATAGTAAGGATATTAGATCTAATGCCCGTACAGATACGTGGGCACTGGTCTTTACTTCAGTGTTATATTGTCATGTTCAGTCACTCCCAACAAGCGGTACGCTTTGAGTGGTTAACATGACTGGAAAAGCAATATCTAAGTTCCAGTCCATTTACATTCTTCACCATTTACCATCAAAGACCACTTTAGTGATGTTAGTAATATCTTTTATGACTTTCTGCTCCAGCTATGACTGCACTGACTCTAATATGTTGATGTTGTTTTGTTAAAATATTATTAGAATCAGTTTCAAAACTGATATTGTTAAAAACAGTATCCAAAAACATCTTTTTCAAAAAATTTAAAAGGGATAAAACGCTGCAAATATCCACTTGAGTCTCTACTAACCATCTAGCATCCTTAAGCTGTTATGGGTCAGAGGTCAGATTATTTTCGCACATCGATGCAGCATATATCTAACCCTGGGGACTGAAGACAATTTCAAGTCTTATTTCTGCTTACCTGCTAGCGATAGTGATGCAGAAGGTGAGCCTCCTAAAGGCAACAATAAACAATTTTATTTCAGCATGCCTCTATGTGAAAGAACTTCACTTAAAAGAAAATGCAAAATGACCAAATTCCTCAATCTATATATAAAAAAAAGTGGATGAAATTTATTGCCCTGAATTTTATTTCAAAGCACCTGTATTGGGATGGAAAGTGAAGCTGAATTGATGCTGCTTTGCACGGCAAACGAATGCTCATCGAAGAGCTTTCTTACATAGATGCAAGTATGAGCTCTATCTCATTGCTTCACTATGTAAAGCATTGTTGCTTCTATTCATATTTAATGTATTTTCTGTTATTTTCTTACAGCTACCGTCTCACACTGCAAGTCACAAAATGCACAGTGACTGCATTTAGAAACAGGCAACAAGTGTTTCACATCAAGCTTAATTATTTCTAAAGAAATCTACATAAAGCAGCTAAATCACATATCTAAACTCTGTTCAAAAATATCTGAATTGTTTTTTGAACCTGAAAGAAAATTTCAACCTTATGCCGTTTATGTTGTTACCGTGGTAACCGCTGTTGCTAAAGGCAGGTACATCACTGTGGCCTTATTGAGCTATTTGAGAAGAAAAATGGCGGAAGCAAATATTTTTGTTTCAGAAGTAAATTTATTGAATTCAAAGAAAAAAGGTCTGCTGATCTCGTTTATCTACTTATCACTGACATTAGTGCTGAAATGATCATGACCTCATTGATAAGAACATTTTCCCAGTTCAAAGTGACGTAGTGCTGCTCAGAAAAGTTCATTAAATGATCAGTGAATTGATTTCTCATACAACATCAAGGACCATTAAAAATATCTTTCCATAGTCATGTATCTGATGACAGGAGGTTGTTTCTCATCGATACACAAAAGGCTCTGTGTTTTTTGGTTTTGCTGGTAACCACATGTCACTTGACTGTAACATTTTTTAAAAACCTATATTGACTTAAGAAAGAGAAATAAGGGAGTCGTGTTGGCGTATACACGTGTGTGTATTCAATTGTGTGAGAGAAACCATTTTTAATTATTTGCTTTAATATGAGTAAATTATTTCTCTCATGTAAAATGCTGTGTGTTGTTTTTGTCATTAAAATTGATTCATAAATAAAGTTTGATTAAGTTTTAAATGCAGCTTGGGAAATGCACAGTTAGATGTTACTGCAGCGCAGAGAAAAATTAAAGGGTAAAAAATTCAAGCTTAAAAAAAGACTTCTGAGATCAAAATTTATATTACCAAAACTCATTCTACCTGCATCAGAAGCAGCTGTGGTCACTCTGTTCATTTATCTATTTAAACTTAATCAGAATTATATGTGGGGGTATTTTTCCTCTGTATCACAACCATAGTATGAATTCCTCAAAATGTGCATTTGATGCAAATAAATAGGGAGACATTTGGATATTAGCTGTAGTGAGTGATTCACAAGTTAGAGCTGCTAATATGCCCATCTGTTGCTGCCTCTACCTTTCATATGTTGCCATCTTGTGGATGTTTTTAAATCTGTTAGTACCCACATTATTACACCAGTAAGCATGCAGTCTAATGAATCTCATATGAAGACCTACCTCTAATGAGTCAATGACAGTGGCAGTGAACGCCACCTTTTACGTAATCCCTGATTCGTAATGAACAGCTGAATAATATTCAGGAATATAGACATGATTTTGCAGTGTGGAAATAAGTGTAGAGATGGAAAGTTTGGACTGAAATCTAGAAAAATATTTGACATTTGACAATAGGTGATTGAAAATAAATGCTAATCAGATTGATTACCCAAGTGTTTGATCAGACGCAACAACAGCAACAATAAATCCTATTTTTAACAATTTAGTGGAAAATCTACATCCAATACATTTATGATGAAGTTATTTTCTCTTTACTGTAAAACATACAAGCTAGCAAAAATTGGCACATAGTTAAAAAAAAACATGTCACATCTTTCTATCCTGCCATAAGCTTTTATTTTTTTAACTACATTTAAAACAGGAATTGTAAAAACAGAAAAGATTCCACACAAAGTAGTCAGGTCGTGCTGTAAACCAGGGTGTGAACTGACTCACTAAACTGCGGTCACTTCTAACAGCCACTAGTGGGAAGCCTAAAACCAGTTATAGGACGAAAACCAACATACTCTACAACACAGGCTTCTGTTCTCCTTTCAGAATTGGTAAACAATTGAATAATATTATATATATATATATATATATAT
>JBAMIG010000016.1:3587975-3618537 GCA_037177335.1 Kiunga ballochi | reverse complement strand
CCGAGCTTGAGATGAACAACCACCCGCCCTACCCAAGGAGATGGGAGGGTGGGTGAGGGAGGAATTTATATATATATATATATATATATATATATATATATATATGTACGTTGACCTAATGTCCCACATGTGCACCCTTACACAATAACAATGACAATAACTGATATTCAGGTGGCTCAGCAAACGAGCATAAAATAAAGTCAGGATAAAATTTATTAGGCTATAAAAACTCAAAACTCAACATCATAAAATTCTGTTTGGGTGGATTAAATGCACTTCAGTCTAGTTATATACAATAAATATATGAAGCGATACAACCAGGCTGGACACCATGTGAACTGGTCGTAAGAGGAAAATCAAGAATTAAAAGCATCATTTTAGAGCCGAGAAAACTAACTTTATAGCTTCTGTCTATAGTTTTTGGCCCAAAACAGGCTTGCGTGCTGCTAATGAGGTCTGAGTGACTGGCTCACAACTGAGCCAGCTCCTTAGTCTAGGGCAGTTTGGCAGATTTTTAACATTTAATCTCAGCTCAAAATAAAAGCGACACCCTTTTTTGCTCAACATTTACTGGAAACTCAGATTTAAAGCTGGATCACGTCTGATGCATGTGAAACTTGCAGTTGTTGTTTTGAAATCTGAGATAAATTTGGATGAAATACAACATCAAGAGTATTTTTAATTAAAAATAACTTCTTGACACAGTTTGACCAGACCGTAGGGAATCTCAAGCCACTGACAACACAGTGAACAAAAATAGATCAGCAACCTCTGCATAAATGTCAGATGGTTAACACAGATTGATTAAAAACACCCATTCATTGCTCTGCTATGTAACCCAGATTGCTTTTTCACACCATATTTTCATGACATGCCATCACCCAAACGACATATTTCCTGAAATGTACAGCATATAGGCAACAACAACAATTGGTACATTTCTGACCCAAAGTGAATATATACATATATTTTTATATATAAATATGATATAATCTGCATGGTTATTTTGTTGTCACTGAAACATTCAAAACTGATTTATGATTTATGTATGATAAATAAAAGGGTTCCCACGGGAGAAAGCTTAAGAGCTTGTGTTACATCAAGTCTGTCATCATGAGTCTTCTATATGCAGCCCAGATTACTAAACATTTATAATGTGTCTCTGGAAGGTCGGTGCAGGGAAAATTGACCTATAAGCAAAGAAGATGTGCATGCATCGGGTGTATGCAAATGTGATTTATAAGTAGTTAAAATAATAGCTTCCATATAAATCAAAATAAATTGTTAGTTTATTTTTATGCAGAGAAAATACCAGTATTTGGACCAACAATGACAGACAATAAATAATACCAGAATAAAATTATAATAGAAAATAAAAAAATAATTAAAAAAATATCTTTATTTTTTAAGTTTAACATTTCAGTAAAGGAAATATGAAAAGTAAAAGTTACAATTATTTGCTTCCTGTACGTGAACTATGGGAGACATAAAATAATGAAACTGGCAATAATTGTAATAATAAAATAATTGATAGCAGTACATTTTCAACTTTTCTACCTTTTATTGCAAAATAATCTAAGAGGGAAAAGCAGACAGAAGTTAAGTAAATACACATGAAATTTTCCATATCTGAATGTGTTCCTAATAATGATTCACAACACAAGAAATGACATTTTTACACTAACAGTTATAACTGACACAATTAGCTCAGAAATCACCAGATGCATGGATTAAACTTTTAATTTTACACTTGTTAAAAACAGAAAAAAAAAAGTTTTATGATCAAACAGCAGTACAAACATTGGCTTTTATTTAAATTGTAATTCATTATATTCTGCATTGATTCTACAGGGGAATTTATCTCCACTACACATCGGACGTTTTAAATGTTAGCCTAAAAATGCCTAAAAAGAGCTAACATTTACTATCATTTGTACCTTGTCAGAAAAAAGTAATTGCTTGTGTTATTATTGGTTGCCAAAAATATGTCACAAAAAATAAACAATAGATTTTACACTGTAAAACATTTAGTTTTTTGTACTTGTCTTTTAAAGTGAATGTCTAAATTGTAAATTGTTTAAATAAATTAAAAGAATCAGTCCTCAAAGTAGCCATTTAGCTAACAGTTGAACATTAGCTAAAGTGAAAAATAGGCATATTAGCTTAAACTTATGTAAATGTGGCAATAACAATGTCGGCTTATTACTGTAAATGGCTGTAATAAGTACAAGTAAACTGTTTTAATAGTTAGCTGGATGAATGAAAATCTCTTTAAATGATTCGGATGCTACGTAATTAAGCATGAACATTTAGCTTCTGTTTCGGTAGCAAAGCATTGTACCCTAAAATACCGCGAAGATCTTACATTTTTGGTTACTTATATTAAATCTATTTATGTAAAAGTCTTTGTAAGCAGCAGTGAACTATACTGTCCACATGCTCATTTCAGAGTCCTGACACAAAAACGTACTGCCATCTCACTAGAAGCAGACTTATTTTTACAAATAACATTCACGTCTTTCTCACCATGGAAACTTTGATGCGTGTTAAAGAAATAATCAGTCAGATCAAGAGTGAATGGTATTATTAAAAGCCTTCAGGAAAAGACAGCTGGAATAAATGTGACTTTCAAAATGTGCTCATAGCTTATCTGAAAAGAAAAAAAAAACAATAAAATAGAGCAATTTTAGCAAATGTTAATGGTGTGGGGGCATGATATGACAAGTAACTGAAAGCAACACCCTCTTACATTTCAGAGAAAGAACAATGATTGAAAGCTTTGGTAAAAGGTGCTGATGAGGAGGGAGGGGGATGCAGACATCTGCAGCCAGCCCTGCCCCCTCATCAGTCTCTGGGGAACAAGGGATTATGGTCATGTATAAATGCAAGAGAGAGAGAGAGAGAGAGAGAGAAAGGAGAGAGAGTGAGGGAGAGCGAGGGAGACTGACAGACAGAGGAGGAAAGAAAATAAGAGAGGGGGCGCAACGCTATTGGTTGATCATTATAACATATACGGTGATAGAAATATTTCTCTCGCAGTCTGAGAAATAGAGGCAGAGACAGGCAGCGACGGTAGGCTCAGGAAACATTCAAAAGAATCTGGAAAGAATCAAAGGAAAGAGGACAAAGAGGTAGAAAGGAAGACAAACAAGAAGGGGGATATGATAGAGAGCCTGAATTATTTATGTATGACTCCTGAGAGCTGTGAAAATGTCTCCCTTAACAACGGGAATGTTTTAAAAAACCCACAAAACTGCGTGTCAACATGTAGACTCTCTGCAGAGCGCAGGTAAAACCACCGTCTTTCCCCCCGGTTTTGATTCTTCCCCCATCAGAATTAAATCACTAGCCTTGCATTTTGGAGAAGACGAATCTTGAGGTTGTTGGAGGAATCTGAGGGATGCGTGTGAGACACAGATACAGAACAGACAATCCTGACATGGTGCTGACTCAAACTGACAGAGACGAGGAAAAAGTGGACTGTTCAGAGGCAACACGTCTCCTACCAGACACAGGTATTCTCTACTCGATATTAAGGTCAGTTAAGATCTTGATTCTTGCTAATCAGTGTTGTTCTCGTCTCTGTGATGTAAATAATCTTTTTATCTAAGACTGATTGCCAATCCGTACTGCCTCACACTGAATTACGCTCTTTATTTGGCTAAATTACCAGGATAACCAGCACTTTGCTTTGTAAGAGTATAAATGTTGAACGAGCAAAGCAATACCTTGAAGTTTAGATGGGAAATGAAGTGTTTCTGGACCGTTTACGAATCTAAATAAACTGTAATTTTCTCTGTAAATAAAAACTCACAGCTAACCTGTGAATTGTGTTTGTTTACCCGTATGTTCTATATGACTTAGAACACGACATTCGTGGTGTTTTTGGTTCAGAGCAACAGATGAACTGTAAGCCATAAAACTTAATGAACATTCACAAGCCATAATCACCAGAGACGGTAATTCTTTGCTTTTTACGACGCTCAATATCGACGAGAATCCTGTGCTTCTGTTGTCAGTCCATCAGGGACTTTACCTTGAGAAAAAATAAATAAGTGTAAGTTTTCATTTTTCTGTAGAGGGGGGAGGGAGGCAGACATTTTGCCTGTCAGAGACTAAAAAAGAAGAACACCAGGCCAACAACAAAGATATTTAAGTGCTTCCTAAACCACAGTGAGAAAGCAGCCGTCCTGCTGTCGGCTTCACAAAAGGAGGCAAAGACAGAATGGAAGCAGCAAAGCCACAGCTTGAGCTGATTATTGATTGTTGCTAAAAGCTCAGTGCTTCACCCACCTGAGTGATATAGACAGGGCTTGCATCCGACGGGGGTGCAAGCAAATAACCTTCACTTCAGTGACAGAAGGAGGGAAAGTAAACCAGAAAGAAAGCGTGACAGAGAGGAGGGAGGAAGTTCCCTTTCCTGTCCACACATCTGGTCTTCAAGCTGGCTGACGCAGCCATGGCGTTCACCTTCGCGGCCTTCTGCTACATGCTTACCTTGGTACTGTGTGCTGGGCTCATCTTCATCGTCATATGGCAGGTGAGTAGCACTTTGCACACGGTGTAACTGAAATGGGCACATGTTTGTGCTGTGAGCGTCCACTTCTCCATCATCCCACACAAGCAGACAATCACATCCACCTACACACAGCTGCACAACAGCAACATGCACCTCGCTCAGGTTTTGAACTGTAGTTGGACTCAAGTGGCCTCAGACAAAAAAAAGTCAAGAAATGAAATCATGTATCTTTTATTTTATATTAACTGCTGTGAAAATATTAAAGATTAAATAACAATTGCATGGGTCATCTTTTTCCTTTTGTTTTTTTTCCCACCCACATAGTGACCTGGTTACTTAATAGTTTTAGTACTAAGCGGAGCTTGTCTGACGCCTTTACACGCAGTAAATAGACAGAATTCATATGGCTTCATCCGTCTATATAAAAGCAGCCAGCCAGACATGACAGTAAACACTTCTTCAAACAAAGCGTGCCTCGCTGCCAGGCTGCTGTGAGTTGCTGTCTGTTTTCAAGTGGAATTTGCACAGACATCACCAGAGACCTGAGCAATCTGTTTACCAGATACACAAGCAAACCTTGGATGCCTCACCTTTACCATTCGCTGCACGGAGGGAGGAATAGCATGAAAACGAAAACGCAGCATTATGAAGACTTGAAATGACTAACGTACCGATTGACTAAGTGGGTGAGACTACATATGAGTCACTCGGTGTGTCTGTGTGTGAAAGAGACAGCAAGAAGCGGCGTCTGGCTCAGTCCTCAACCATGTGATTAAAACGCTTATCAAACAAGGAATTCGTTCCCCCTTCCCCCCTCCCTCACCCAGTCTGCATCCACCCACGGGTGCAGAACCCCAACTGTATGTGGCTCTCCACCAATCAGAACGTTTTTTCACTGCTAGAGTAACCATGGTGCCTGCTAAGGGACTCACCATGTCACCATGGAAACTGCATCTGTTTACAACAGTGTGAATGGAGAGAGCTGAATGGACGCTATATTAACAGGACTGTTTACACAAAAAAGTGTTCCCTTTTCATGTATTCAGTTGTTGGTGCCCACTTATCTGCAAGTAATGCCTCTTTGTTTTTGCTCTTTGATGAGGATGATAAGCACAGCAGGTTGGCGTCCCACTGAGACGTATTATTAGTATTTTATGGAGCCATTCATCAGGGAAATAACCACAGGAATTACCACGCAACATAATTCCTAATGCTTTAACACAACTTCATTATTATATCTGAAGTGGCTTCAAGTCAATGCACGTTCAAGACAATTCAAAGTGTTTTACAATGATAAATGATTAATTCAGTTCTTTATACTACCAGAGTACCAAAGTTATTTTAAATGCAAACTCAGTTAACATGAAATAATTCCTTTTTTAATTGTAACCATCTCAGCCATAATAAATTATATATGTTTCTTTAAGGCATTTATTTTATAAAGCAGCTTGTTTGTCTCTGAGTATTTAGCAGCCAATTTCTAAAATATTACCTAATCATGTTCTGCTGCCTGTTAAGTTACATCATATGTCATAAAGGAGCAGGAACAATGAGGAAAAGCAATCCCCTAATTGCATACAAGCAGCATGTGTGTTCAGGCAAAGTGAAAAATGTGACTGCAGCTCTGCAGGATATAAGTCATTTTGCCCAGAGGCAAGCAAACGTTTGTGTATATGGTGGCTTCCTGATGGTAACAAAATGAAAAGTTTCTCAAACGAGCCTGTTTTGTTTCAGATCATTGCGTTTGATGAACTCCGCACAGACTTCAAAAATCCCATTGATCAGAGTAATCCCACCCGAGCGGTAAGAATCCAGCTGTTTCACCTCTTTCAACAAACATTAAACCCTCAAGTGCACGCTAAGGAATCCCTTCTATGTGGAAAAATTATATAAAAAAAATCATATATTTGCTTCTAAACTCTGTCATCATTAAAAATATCACTGAATCATACAGTTATCATTTAATGGAAATGAAAATCCTTTGGACTTTTTCAGCATAAAATGTATGCATAACTTTTATTAATTGCCTCTGATCCAAGCCTCTATAAGCGATAGCACCCAGATGCAGCCAGACAGCGTTTCCTTAAGTGCTCATTTGTATGCAGATTAAAGCAATCAAACCTCTCCAAAGACGTCGTTGGTTTAATCAGTTGAAGCGATCCATTCAAATGAAGCTGCTGTTTATACAATGAGATACTGCCAATGCTTCAGCTCACTGTAACAAGAACAAACCTCGAGTCACACTCGGAAATCCAATCTGTTCCCCGAGTGGAAAAATCTAAAAGTGTAATCATGTTACTCGGGCTTTGCTGCCTTCTTGTCAGCCTGTATATACTATATGAACACCTTCTTCTTAGTCTGAGGCGGGAGAAGGAGAGCCATCATTCTCTTAACAAGTTAACAGCAGCTGTGAATATCTTTTTCACAAGATAGCGAATGTTCTAGCAGTCATGTGAACCTTCATCTGAACTGAGGGAGAGCTGAGGAGTGGGAGAGGAAACTGTGAGAACAGACTGTGGGAGTGTGGAGGCATGCCAGCCACAGGAAGTGGACACAATGATTGCACCACCTGTAAAATAATAAATAATCTCAAATAAAGCATCAACTATTTTTTAGCATTGCAAGCATTGTCGATGCTATTGTGATGGGTTAGATTACCTTGCACTGTAAAATGACATCCAGAACAAGTTGTCTACACCGCTGCAAACATGTCCCACTTGTGCAAAATGGACCCGGATCAGCCAGAACGTAGCACAACCAGTCCTAAATCAATAAACCGGACAAACAAAAGAGGAGCTACATGGAAGCAGTCTTTGAAAATGAACAGCTGATGTCAGAAATTTGCGCTTATTTGGCTGCTGGTGCAGAAAAGTGGTAAACATTTGTGAGTGAGAGAGGAATTACAGAAAGACTGAAGAGTCTAAACCTGATTACTAAGCAGTGTTAGCTTCTTAAGGTATTAATAACAGTCCCAAAAGGAAGCACCAGCAAGGCTGTGATTGGCTGATTGATTAGCAGCTGTAATACTCATTAATTAAGAATAAAAAATCAGATTATTTTCTTCCCTTGGTGTAGAAGTTGTACAGTGGATGATCAATTATGTACTACTAATAGTATTAATGTTTTCACTTGATTGGTTTGTTAATCAGACAACAACACTGCTGGTTTAACTGAGACACTGAGATCCGCTCACAGTGAACTGGGTGCCCTCACGTGAATCAGGCCACCTTAGACGGAAGAAGGACAATAAAAACTGAGCGACACAAAAAATGTAAAGATGCAACAGCAGCTCAGGATATAGAGTATAAAATGCAATTTAGCTCAGATGTCGAGCACTGAGCTTAATTCTTGCATCTCAGTGTTGTTGTAGAATGAGCTCCAAAAGGTTTGAAGAGTCGCAACAGAGGTGTTTCACAAAGAGTGTTTTTTTTTCTATACGTGCACCATGCTTTGTTTTACATACTTAATAAACAAGTAAAGGTTGGATGTATTAGTGACTAGAGTAGTGATTATTGGTTTTGGTTACTGCTCGCTTAACGCAGCGATGAAAACATCAATGAGCAAAACATCTCATTTATTGTGCTGGCTAATCAATGGACAAGCAAGTAAAGGACTATAAGGACTAAGTGTGTGCTGGTTTATTGATGCTGCAAAAGATGGATGCTTCTCATTTCAGAGCTCAGAACTGAACCTTGTGGCTCTCAGGAGACAAAGGGACAAACATCTGCACCAAACATCACACAACTTCAGATACTGCTGCAGAGTTTCAGAAACACAAACACGTTGGCATCTTCACCCATAATACTGATGTGTTACAAGCAAATCGAAAATGTGTTCATATTACTTTTGCCGAACAATGAGCTTTGTTTCTTGAGAGCGTTTGTGTGGTTCTGGCACAGACAGCAAATGGCAGAGTGGAGTGTTGACTAGACTTTCCTCATTTCCACTTCACAGAGGGAAAGGATTCTCAACATCGAAAGGATCTGCAACCTGCTTCGCAGAGTGAGTAATAGCTGTTTTTCTCCTTGTGGTGGCGGATGACTAAAGCAGAGGGGCTTCAGACAGCCATGACCATTTGTCTCTCTATACTGAGCACTGTGACGCACACTGATTCACAGCAACCATTACAGCTCTGCAGACAGAGGGATGGAGACATATTCAAGTTATTTATTTATTAATTTTTCATTTTTTATTTATTTATTTATTTAACATGTTCAGGCTTTCAGAAAAAACACACCTCAGGATTTCTGAGCGCTCACGTTGCTCAGTCATGTGTAGTTGCACTAGGTACCCAAAAGGATCAATAAATAAATAAAAACAAGAGTTATAATACAGCAGGGAGAGTAACATATGTGCTCAGCAGTTAAAATGGTTTGATTTCATTTCTCTTGGTTTGTTATCTGTAGTGATTTTATTTGTTCTGTGTTAGTTTAATGCTCTTTTTGTGTGTATGAAGCTGCAGATTTGTGTTACTGGATGCTGCTTCTACATTATATTTTATTTTCTTAAGTGATGGGATAACAGTATATTTTCTATATTGTACATATTGAATCGTAAATGTATTTTAAAATGTGTTAGAAATTAATGAAAATGTATTTGTTACTCAGACAAAAAAATGAAGTTCATAAAGTTGAGATTTGCATTTAAATCAGTTTTAAATTTAGTTAAATTAAGTTTTAATATTGCAGTCAACTGGCCCATCTATGTACACGTACAGTATGTCTATGTGAGAGATTAACTGGACTGGTTCATTTTTTATTATCTAGCATTTTTGGCTAAAAACAACAAATAAAACAGGACAGCATAAATATTATGTAATGCAGTTGCATTTCTAATTAGGCTGGTCTCAGTAACATATTTTATTTTGTTTTGTTTTTTCTGGGTTTGTTTTTTCACCACATTTTCAGTAATTGTGACTGAAAAAAAGTCCCAACAGGATTTAAACCATTTCCAGACTGTCTTTCTGTTCTTATAGACCATAGGGCTGCAGGGAGGTCTCATTTGTATGGCTCATTACAAGTCTATAGATAATTTGATAAACCAACATTAACCTTTTAGAAAACCTTGTTAGGAAGCTTAATCTATATTTTTATCTTTGTGATTCTATGTCATTAAAGTCACGCAACTGTGCCCAAAGCTTGCAGCCGGGACTGAAAACTGCATCTCAGAGCTTTTAATATGTCTTAAAGAGTTGGGAGGCTGGCCCAGGAGATGTCTTATTATAAATGAAATATCTTTTTCATTTATCTAAGGGTCTCTGTTAGCTACCTGCTACGGAGCTCCCACCTTCACATGCAGTCACTAATAACATCATGCAGATGTGCACAGCCTGTTTATCCACTCTCTCTATTTTGGCCACAAACCATTCAGTGCTTTATAAACTAACAGCAGGGTTAAAACAGGAAACCAGCTTAGTGAGGACTTGAGCTGCAGCGTTCTGGTGGACTTATTAGGGACACCTGTGAGGAAAGCGTTACAGAGGTCTCGTCTAGTCTACTAAAGATAAACTCATGGACAAGTTTTTCTAGTTTTCCTGCTGAGACATAAGTCCTGCGATAGAAACTGGACTGCTGCTGTCTTGCCCATGGTTCCTATGGAAAAAAAAAATTGTAATAAAAATGGTGCTTAACAAGTAAAATGAGCAAATCAAAAAGAAAATAAATATAAATTTCTATGCAACTTTATCCAGTTCAAGGGTCAGAGAGTAAGAATGTCAGAGGCAGGGACCAGCAGCCATTTACAGGGTCAATGTTTTATATCAAAATGTAATTTTTAAAACATATTAAAAACAAGATCTGTACGCAAATAACAGTAAATATAAAACAAGTAACCAGAGATACATTTAAAGCAGATAGAAGCAAAAGTAGGAAAACAGAGAAATGCAGTTTAAAGCCAAACTGTTTTATAACACAGCAAAATATCCCTTTTTAACTAAAGTCAACCAGAAAAAAAATAAAAGCAGATTTTCAGGAAAGAAATGCAAGCAGACACCAGCTCATGTTAGCTTTGAAAATATAAATTATCTAAGTGATTGGGAGCCCGTGGAAAGATAAAAAAAACAGAACTAATATCTACTGAATGCATATGGATGGGATTTGTGCCCCCGAGATATTTAACTAAAGCTACTTCACCATTTTGGTATTATGATGGTAAAGTGCAGAAGCTTCAAGGAACTTCCACAAACACATAGAAATCCACCGCCATGCATCTAAAACTATTTTTGCTCTCATACCAGCAGCTACTTGTGAGTAACGTTAACACCTTCTGTGTGAAGGTGTCCGCCTTGCAGCGTGATTTTGGTTTCCGAAACTGTACTTCCATCCCATTACACAACAAAGCATGTTTTCCAAGAAGTTGCAACATAAATACTCCAGTTTTCTCATTTTTAAACTGACCTCCGACAAGGAGGATATGTTTGTCCCGACTTTCCTCCTGTTGTTTGTCTGTTTGACAACAAGAAAGACAACAAATCAATATGTAAGCATGTTACAAACATCCGCGTATCGAAGAATCTAATAGTGTACACATATAAAATAAATGGAGGGCTATGACGTAGGGTGGAAATGATCTTCTTGCTGGATATCTGCGCTCTTTGGGTGCTTTCAAAATGTCCACATTTAACACAGTCCCTCTGTCTGTCCTGATTAGTTGGTGGTACCAGAGTACTCCATCCATGGACTCTTCTGCCTGATGTTCATGTGTGCTGGAGAGTGGGTCACACTTGGCCTAAATATTCCACTGCTCTTCTACCATCTGTGGAGGTATGGTCCCATAACAGATGTCTGACCAGCATGTGTTGAACCGACAAGAAAGTGAGCCAAGCCTTCTGCTTTTTCAGGTTTTTTCATCGGCCAGCTGACGGATCAGAGGTGATGTATGATCCCGTCAGCGTGATGAATGCTGACATTCTTAACTACTGTCAGAAGGAATCCTGGTGCAAGATGGGTTTTTATTTGATCTCTTTCTTCTATTATCTCTACAGGTAAGAAGGCTTTTCATAAGTTTTCATAAGAAAGACATTTTCCACATTCAGTGATGGTAATTCCCATAATATGTCATGTTTTGTACTATTTCTTGCTGTAGCATGGTCTACGCCCTGGTGAGCTTCTAACAAACAAGCGATCTGAAGAACCTAAAGAGAGATGAGTAAGAAAGACAAAGAAATAAAAACTCATCTTACCTCCATAAATCCATTCTTTTAGCTTTGCTCTAATCTAATCTTGGACAACATAAGAAGACCAACCTATATGAATGTGTGTAATGGTCTCAACACCATTTAGTTGTAGAGCTTCAACCTGAATACTGCTGTCAGATGGCTTAACAAAGCTTTGAAAGACTGAAAACAAACAAAAAGGTTGCAAATGGCTGTGATGCCTTTGACCCATTATATGATTTCATAATATTTCTGAAGGGCTGGATTTTCCCCATGCTGCTCTTACTGATCCAGTCGCTCAACTCACTGTGAAACCCCAACTCTAAGAGGCTGGAAAGAAAAATGAACACATCTGAACTCTCTGACTTTTAACATGAACAAAAAGCGAGCCTGTTTTGATGCTGTGTGTGTTTCAGACACTTCTTATATCAAAACATTTCTCTGATTGTGTTACGGGTGCAAGAATTGTATAAAAAAGTAGAAGGTCTGGCATTGAAGCAGCGCAAATGTCTTGCACAAACATTTTAGCCAGAATCAATGATACAGTTTAACATTGTGCCAACCTCTGCTTAAGGCAGAGCCAAGTGCGTCCCTGAAAGCAACATCCTGCAGCACAAAGAAATCAAAAATCTGACTTTAGAGGAGAATGACTACCATGTGCATTTATAATGGGCACACCTGTAGCTGTAGGGGCACATTTAATAACTTTAATGTTAAGTTCATGCTTTCCAAATTAATTTCATGCTCTTATGATGATGATGCCAAAAGTTTAAAGTTAAAAAACCTTGTGCCAAATTTAAATTAGGGACAAACAAAAAGAACAAGAGGAGGGAGTGTGTCGCCTTATCTTCTATTTTTGTGAACCCCTTTTAAATTTTGGTACATTGTTCTTTTTTCTTCCTTTTCTTTGTTTTATTTTCTTTAAAAATGTTTTTTAGAGGTAATATTGTATTTTTAGTGTGCAGGGAGCGCCTTATTCCCATTTCAAGTGATGTTTACATTCACTCGTCTGCATTTACACTAAGCTATAGTAATTTTAGCACAGCAGTTTTTCTCTGATCTGAGACAGAATATAGATCTCATGTACAAAAAGCAATTAAAAGCAAACTAGCAATGTAATATGACTCATGAGACATATCCATAGTGTGTTATTCTGTGTTTTTAATAACAGTGAACCGGACATCGGTGACAGACGAAACAATAACGTTTCTTTAAGAGTACTATTTAAGAAATGTAAAAATGTAGAGATGTCACCATTATACTTGTACAATCATACAGACATCAGAGGGGACTGATGATGGACGATGACATTGCTGGACACCAGCAAAGCCTTTTCCTCAGCTGGTGCTGCCGTTGCTCACATGCGTTCATAGTTTGATCCCTTTGAAGATGTGATGGTTCAAAAAGAAATCAGATATTTTCGTAGTCTGAGAAAAAACTGTGATGATGATGATTACAGGAAATTAGTTTGACCCCTGCAGCGTATTGAAATAGTTGCTTATTTGTCTGAAGAGTTGAAGATAACTTTACAGATTAAGACAAGTTTTCATGAAGATTCAGCAGAGGTTTTAAACTTGTGCAACTTAGAAAAGGTTTCTGCACTTTTAGCACAAAAAATGATGTTTTTGGATGTGCATCAATGTTGTTATCAATATAATAGATGAGGTTTACTTTTTAATTACTATAAAAAAAAAGGAGGACAAAAAAAGGAGAACAAAACAATTGAAAACTGAGATGAAATAAATACCTCTTATGGTCTTTTCCCATCTCGTTTTTACTCTTTGTGGCTAATATAAACCTGTTGAATTTTTGTTCAAAAAACAACTGGGCAACATTGCTCTTATCTAACATCAGGCAAACTAGACTAAACATTCATTTTCTAAGAAACCTGCGTTTTTTTGGTGAAGGGGACAAATTGATAAAATCTTCTGGTATAATAAATAAACTATCATCAGTTTAATCATTTAATTCCTGATAATAAACAGATATGAACATCTCAGGAAGGTGCCCATCTTTTATCAAATTCAATAATCCTTTAATTGTTTTATTTTAACAATAAAAAACCACAGAAACAGGAACACACACCTCTTATGTCAGTCGTAATCCATATTAACCAGAGAACGTCTCAATTAGGTTACGAGAGTTCAATGTTAGCCACTGAGGCAGCTTTCATAGGCTGTCAGAGTTTTTGAAGACATGCATTACACTGAACATGTGCCAAATTATGTTCACATGAGAGTAATGGCAGGACACCAAGACCTCAAAACTGCCAACAGTGAGTGTGTTGAGTCTGGACAATCAATATCAAAGCACAGGAACATGTGGAAATGAGGAGGTTGAATGTCATGATATAGTTGCTCTAAATAAAGCATTTTAGAAAAATAAGTATATCTATTTGAACATGTCTTTTATACATTTCTCATCCATGTACGCTACAGTAAATTTGGTGGATTATTTTATATTATTAGGTTACACTACAATGTGCAGCTATTCACATGCCGTATTCTAATAAAACAGTAACGCCAAACTGTTCAGCTTCATGTTTCTTATTTCAGATCAGGGGTCTGCACTCGTGCAGATGGGGTATTCTGCCAACACCACAGCTGTATTCGTGGAGAAAATATATAACTGAGGATGCTGAGGGGAATTCATGAGGACGCTAAGTGGTGCATTAGAGCAGGGGATGGAAGGCGGACTGCCACATGGAAAGCTGTCTAAACTACAGCAACAGCTGCATTTGGAAGTGGTTTCAGAGACATTCACACAACCTCTCGAAAGGCACAAGAGTATCCATGAAAATGTCCTTCCAGAGTGTAAAGTGCTTCCATTTGAGAGGCAGCAAAAAGAAAGGTTTCAGATAACAGAGCGCTGGATTTCTGTGAGATGTTGATCTTCACCAAAGTACATCACTGATTTGAAAAAGAAACGTTTTTGAAAAGATTGTATCTTTTCAGTTTCTTTTCTTTGTCGAAAGCAAATAGATAAGGAACAGGCGTGTGTTAAAGGCTTTCAGAGGTTGTCACTCGTCTAATGGTTCAGACAGAAAACAGAGAGAAACGACAAGGCTTCAAGCTGGCGTTTCCCCTCTGTTTGAAGAGGCCATTTCCCTCCCTGCTGTCACCATGGAAACTAAATTGTAATAGAAATTCCTGTTGACTCACTGAGACTCTCACTCAAAGCAGAAAAATCCAATAGAAGTTGGTGCACATGCCTTGCAAGGCTGCTTTACTCTATTCTTTATTCTTATAAACGTATTACATCCACGAGATACATAACAGTTCAATGCCAGTTGTCACGGTGACCTGCAAGCAAGGCTACACCACAACATATGCAACTGTTTCTCCGTCTCGGTCCATACCGATTCCCTCCCATCATCCTTTTTCCAGCACTATAATCATCATTTCCCCCTCTCCTACATCTGTGCTCTCACGGAAAGATGTTACCATGGAAACTGGGTACAACCGATGGGCTTGAAACATCACGATTGGCATACACAATTGGCCAGTGGACGCACACAAAGGTCCATGCACAAGCACGCGCACACACATAGATACATAATAAGCTCACTCATTATTATGCAAGACAATGGTTTGCTGCACATTTTTCTATGAGGATGGAGAGAAGATGACATGTGAGGGTTGGGCACTTTTCAGTAAACATGCATAGTTTATAGCTTTTTTTAAAGTGAAATATCACAACAATGACTCATTATATAGAGCATGAGAGTGTAATGAGCAGTGTAATGATCAGGTGCAAAGAAAAGATGATCTGCAAATTATTCAGAGGTTAAACCGATTATTTTTGTGGAAGCATTATATTCTATCTACTCAAAATGCTGTGGTTTTTATTCTTACGAAGAATGAAAGGAGGAGCAGATGTGCTGTCTGATCAGTGTCTTTTTGTATTGAAGAATGTGTCAAACCCTTTCACACTTATGTTTTAATTTGGACACGTACACGACTCAGGCCGTCAGCTGCTGTCACACTTATAATAATACATATTAACTATTAAGGTAAATATCAGAATCATTCTAATATCAGTAGCATTTTGCAGCTTGGTAATTATATAGTAATAGTGTGGTAGTATAACCTCATATAATATCATACAAATATTAAAACTAAAGTGTTAAAAAAAACAATAGTCTGGGTATGTTTAAAGACACAGGTGTGTGTTGCACACGAGAATAAAAGTGTTTTCAGCCCTTATCTAAGAATTTACAGTAATGTAAAAAAGTAAATAGGATTTTATATAAATTAATGTCAGACAGGCATTTTTATGCATAAATGACAGTTATGGAAGCATTTTTAGACAAATTATCTGCAATGCCTTTGTAATCTGGCACAAATTTTAAATCTGATTTTAACATTCAATTTTAAATTTTAAAGTTTTTATTTTTTACAAAAGCCCTGCAGCTTTTTCATCTAAGGTTCTGCTGTCCACTTCTTCTTCCTCACAGTCTAATTTTAGTCCTGGTAGGCTACAGTATTACTGATAATATAATGGTGGTTCAACACTTTGTCCTATAGAGGTATATGTGTCGCTTCTTTACTCAGATCAGACATCAATCTTCTATTGAACAACAGCTTAAAAAGTAAAAAAATAAAATAATTACTATAATCTACAATGAAAAATCATGTTTAATTCACAATTTAAACAGGAAAAAAGAACCAAGATAATACTGTTTTTTTGTACGTAATTATGTAAATAAATCAAAAAGACTGATAAATGCATGTGCAAAATCAGTATAAATGTAATCAGAATGTAGACATTTGTAGCCTTACATAAGCCTATTTCTAATTATCACCTTGCATATGATAAACAACAGAAAATAGCTCGTGTGGGTGAGGCCAGGGGCCAACTGTGTTGGAAATGGGCTTAAAAGGTGAAAAATGAAGGCGTGCATAAGCAGAGTGCTCCGCTGTCTGTGTGCACACTGCATGTGAGAGACACATATTTGCAGACTGAATGCGAGGTGAATTATAATGGAAAATGGAAATATATATTTAGATGACGCTACATTCCCAGCAAACAGAATAAGGCCTTTAATCTATTAGAAAGAAAGAAAGAAAGAAAGAAAGAAAGAGAAAGAAAACAAAGCGCCCCAAACAGACTCCTGGTTGTTCAGAAGAGCAAAGCTGCAGGTCATAAGCATGCTATTACAGAAGCTTTGCTGTGCAGTTAGCAACCGAGGCACAAACGCTGCTTTAACTACTGATTGAGGCCTTTCACAGTAGCCTCACACACACTTACATACCATGTACTTTTAGTTATTTTAGGTCATTTGGAGAAGAGTTCAAGACAAAACCTGATAGAAAAGCCTTGAGGCTCAGTGAACATCTGCTATCAAGGCTTATATGTCAAAGAGGGATTTCATTTAAACACGGCCATCATTAAAGGTGATTAAAAAGTGACAATTAGCTTCTAATTCCACTTGTGTGGACGACACGCCTTTAGCTAAAGAGCATAAAAATGCTCCAAAAAGATTAAATAATTGATGAAATCAAGATGTACAACATATGTTGTATTGTTTATTTTACATAATAGAAAAATCAATACACACAAAGCCAAATTAATCCATTTTTATTAACAAAAGACACTGATATGTACTGATTTGCTAAGTACTTTCATCAAGACTTATAAAAACAGACATGCAGCAATAACTAACTTCACCAACAACTCCTCTGTAATGTTTTAAAGTCAAAATCTAAAGAAAAAGACAAATAAAACATCTTTTTATAATGTCCTCCAGTAGATTTCACAAGCAGAACTGACTTTGCTTGTGGTCTGTATGACGAACATACAGGCCAATTTACTTTTACTTACATGTAAAAAGTAAATTCAGGTTTCACATGAACCTTCCCTTTCAGTATATGTATGGGAAGATCCTGTATGGGACACGACGACAGTAAGTGTCCCACGCCAGGCCATATTTGGTCCTGCATTGCTTCTCATCACGGGCTTCTCGGTGAATCAACAAGATGGTGAAGTATGTGACGTAGAAATAAGGCACAAGATGTGAGAATCCTACAAAAAGAGAACACACACAGCATGTAAAAATAGGATAAATGATACCCAAAACCCAACAACAGAATGTGATATTTATGATTCATTGTTAGGTCTAAAAAAGAAACTCACACCTTCTTTAATGATTGATGTTTGTGTTCATGATGCGGACTATATGAAACAGCAATTAATCAGGGCAGCAGCCTCCTCTGCAAACAACCTAAACCTTTTCTTTCAGTCTATACTGTAAATGACCTGCAGCGAAAAGCTCTTTGTTTATGCTAACAGTAATCATAGATATTTTATCTTCACACAAAGTTTTTGTGTCTGTACTGACAGTTGTTTTAGTTTCTGTCAGCGCACCTCTTCTCTGTCTGGAACAAGCTATTGGGTTATTTTTTAATCAGTCTTTTTGCAGTGCATAATATCCAAGTTTGTGACAGCAGCTCTGGCAGAAACATCATACATCTGAGTAACAGAGCAGCAGCACACAATTTCAGAAAGTACAACACATTCGATCAAATATTTGTACATTTTTAATATTTTACCTTCTGACGTAAGGCATCCATAATCATATCAGCAAATGAGTTACATACTGAATAATTAAGTATATATTGAACTGAAAGTAAAATCATGCAGATATGAAGCTTTTGGAGGTTTTCCAAAGAAACTGGGATTTTTCATTCAGAATTATCACATTTAATTAAAAATATAACTCTCTTTGCCTTCAATTAATTAATTAAAGCTGGTTTTGATGGAAAACGTCAGAGATTGAATTCTAAATACTTTGTGAAAAAATTAAAACTTAAAATAATATATTTACACAAAAAAATCGTATAATAGCATCTATAAAAAAAATCACAAATCTGTTAAAAAGGCAGAAATGTTGACTGAAAATGTCTAAACTACATTGTTGTTGGCTAAATAGATGAAGTGTGCTATATATATATATATATATATATATATATATACACACATATGTATGTATATGTATATTATAGTCCTCTGTATTCAAATAAATGTTAAATAGGAACAGTTCTGTTTCTTTTTTTTTACTATTTTCAGTGCTATAATAGAAGGCTCTAATAAAATATTACAAGTTGTTATCATTTCTTAGTGATAGGTCAAAACAATATGAAGTGTGTCATTGTGACAGTGCATCATAAGTCACCACATGACAGATTACAGAAGAGTATAAGGGAAAAAAGTTTTCATTTTAGAAGTTGAGTAAAGACACAAGCTGAAGTTAGAATTTAAGATATGTGCACGTGAGAGTGCACGTGAGAGTGGAATTACTTTATGTCATCCAAATAAGCCGCCTGATGCATGACGGCAACTTCAAATTCTCTAAAAGAAATATAGCTTCACAACGCACACTTACTTGTACAAGTATGGACTTAAAAAAAGCAGTGAGAATAAAAACGGACACATAGGGAGAAACTCTACACAGAAAGGCACCTGGACAAAGCTCCCCAGCCTGGGCTCAAACCAGCAACCTGCGAGGACACGACACTAACCGCTGTCCCGCTATGTTGTCCATATCACAACAAATAAGGGACAACAAAGACAGTGCAACAAAACAAACAGAAGGGACTTTTTGGATTACAGTGAGGGTGATAAAAATCGTGTGAGCTTCCAAATAACCTGTTGCCTATTTTAGCCTTTAAGTGAAATACTTGTTAGAAGCAGGAAAGAACTGAAACAAAAAACATTGTGTTGTCTAATCCATTATTTTAGTATAATTACCTTTAAAGGATCAATGAGGTTGTTTTTTTTCGTTGTTTCTCAAACTAAAATCATTTCTGACTGTGAGAAAGAAGAGAAAACTGTGCATCATTCTTGGTTTAGAAGCTCGACCAAATCAGACAACTCTTTAAAAAAGAGCTTGTTGTGGAAGATTTTAGATGAACCCCTTTCAGGATTCAAAGCAATTCAGCCGTTGGATCCGAAAACTTGCAAAATGTTGGCATACAAAGCTATTTTGGTTTTGACTTTGGGTTCAGGGGAAATGAGGGCAATGTGAAGCTCAAACCACACAGATAAACAGAGATAAACACAGGCTTAAGTATGCAACACTGGCCTTCAGTGAGAATCACAATGACCTACATGGGAGGAGTGACGACCACAAGGGGCTACATGAGACAGCATCATGATCTTCTCTGCTCCCTTTCATCTGGAAAATGATCTCTTCTCCCCACCATCTGATTTTTTTTTGCCCTTTTATCTTCACCCAAATATAAAAGTGACATGTTGTGTCAGAAAAAGGGTTAGTAGCTGTTATTTTAGTTCAAAGCAAAAACTCACTACATGTTTGACTCATCTTTTCCTACATAAGGTTTATTGCAAAAGGTTGATGTGTTGCAGAGACTATCATTTAGTTTGGAAGATAGATACAAAGGCATCAGGTTACATATAATATATACCACACATAAGAAAGCAGAAGCCACTCTCACACATATATCATCACTTTCCTTTTCCTATTTACCAATGTTCCCCACTGTTTTACAATATGAGATTATATTATTACTGGACACAAGTATGAGATTTGCCTCAGATTATAACAGCAACCAAAGAAAGTGATCTGGTAATCAATGTGCCGTTTCCACTGGGTTAGAGTTCAACAACAAAATAGATGCATTAGTAAGGAGATGACAAATATCAGATTGTTTACAACAAGTTTTTACAATAACATGAAGCAAAGAGTCTCAGGGATTGTATTTATTAGATATGATGCATCAGTTATTAATTTATACGTTGGTATATTACATTGTGTAGAGTGTAGAGATGGCTCTTTGCTCTAAATCTTTTAGTTATACTTTTCCTTTCCGTTTGAAAATAAACACATCTAATGGCGAAGGGGAAAAAAATTATCCAAGCTCTGCTGGTTAACACGCTGATGAGCTGGAATCCGATATCCCTCACCATCCAATCCTATTTTATAATCAATTTTTAAAAGTAAACAAAGTATAATGCATCTAGTATAATACATCTGTGTATTTCATAAGATACTTTACTGACAAAATATTTTAAACTCATTAGAAACATGTTTTAGCAGCTGTGTATTGAAAGATGTGTTTTGCATTTCTTCATTTCTGAACAATAAAAATGGAAAAAGTTCTGATTTTAGAAGTTAAGAAACATGTTAAAGTTAGAAATAAAGGTACGTGCATGAGAGGGGAATTACTTCATGCCATTCAACTTCAAATTCTCAAAAGACATATTGCTTTACAACACACGCTTACCAGTACAAGTACGGACTAAAGAAAAGCTGCGAGAATAAAAATGGACGCAGCATATTGAGCTTGTGTCATTAGTTGTGCTTATCTTGTTCAACCACTGCATGAATTGCAGTAATCAACAGTAAAAAAAAACACAACACAAACAGCCACACTTATTTAAGTGTGCTGACGTTCTGCTGGAAGTCAGTGAGGAAAAAAAACTTTAACCTTCTGACACCTGAGCTTCAGTTCTTCTAGCTATTTCAGGTTAGGAAGAACCAATAAATAACATTTCTATTATTTACTATTATAGATATTGTTGTTTGTACATACTTTACTGTGTACAGTACTTATTATATATAAATATTATTTAAAATGGAAAAAGCTTCCTTTAGTATTATGGTTCAGATTATTTAATATGTGATGTCCTCGTATGAGGACACGAGGACTCAGCAGGTTAGTGTGCTCTAATGGTCAATGTAGCCGAACATGATTTAATGTAGTCTGCGCTGTATTTATCTCTGATGACATCATTCACATTACAATAAAGACAGTGACTCTGATCACTGGGTGAGGCTTAACTGGAAAAGTAAGGCTGGCAGGGGGCTTTTAAGCCTTCTTACCACATGGCAGGGACCATGCCAGTGCCATCAGTAGGTCACCGAGGTAATTGGGATGACGAACGAATCCCCACCAGCTTGACACCAGTAGTCTCTTCCCCGTTGCTGTGGCAATAGTCTCCAATCCTACAAGTTGTGGACAATGCAGATGTTTTGACAGATAAAAAAAATTTTAATTCCTCACAGCCAAGTGAGTTTAACAAAAGTTTATGTGAACGTATTTGGGATGTTTTTTCTTGCCTGCGACACTTGGGTGTGTCGGGTCTCGTCTGAACAGGTTCTTTTGTGAATTGGATTTTCTGAAAATGTAATATCCGGCACCTGAAGGCATGCCGAAACATAATGGCCGTTAGCATTTAACCATGAAATGTGACATCTTATAGACCAGGGGGCACCAACTTTGGTCCTCAAGGGCTACCATCCAGAACCTTTCCTGGTACAACACACCTGATTCAAATCAATGGCTCATTATCAAGCAGGTGCAGAAAATGAAAACAACTTATTGGAGAAGATCTACATTTGAATTAGGTGTTAGCAGGATGGTAGCCCTCGAGCACAAAAGTTGGTGAACCCTGTTATAGACTAATATGAGAGATATTCACCATTCAGTGCTACTATAGCTGCAACCTTGAGCCAAGATAAGGCCTGAGGGTGTAAAACCAGAAAGGCCGCCTGCAGGCTGTATGTAAAAGGGACCCAGGCCAGGTCACCAAAGACCAGCATGAACCCAAAACCGTCATGCACAATGTCCATAGTTGTTAGAATAGCTTCCTGTTGAAAGCCAGATTGATTAAATCATAAAAAGTAGTGCAAAGATGAAGTGGTTTCTACGTTTGTCTCTGCAGGAAATAAAGCAGCAATCATGTATCGCTCACCTCATTCCACAGAGCGTCTGCGACGTAAAGCAGCTGGAAAGCGTTGACAAGGATCATGGCGAGGGAGGGAGATCCTCGAAGCTCCACTTCCTTCATCAGCATCCCAAGGTTTATGACTACCTGAGCGGCGATGAGTAATACTGAACTTTAGCTGCTCCTCCAAATCTAAAGTGATTCATTTTAACTAAAGTCACCATCAGACAAAACATCCAAGACCCCCAAAGCCAGCAACTCATGAAGGCCATCACTTATGCTGCAACTAACCAATTATTCCTGCTGTTAAATAATCGAACATTTACTAAATGACGGATTCATCATTTTATTCCATGAAATGTAAGTCACCAGTGGCATTGCACAACCAAACCCCCCTGAAGCCCAATCTGACATTTAAATGTCTTGTTATATTTGGGCAACAGCTCAAACCTCAAACCAGCTAAATATTCCTATTAGCTTAAATCATCTAAATTATTGTCAATGGAAATACAAATAAAGATCAATTATCATCAAACTGTAGAAGATCTGAAGGAATATTTAGACTTTAATGTGTTTATTTGTTTTCTAGGATGCAGGTATTTCACTTACTGTAAAACGCTGAATGTTTGGATAAAAGTAGTTTTAACGTGGAAGTGAAAATATCCCACACGTTGTCTGGAGCCAGCTTTTTCTGTGCTCTCCTACGCACAAAGCATTCAAACCTTCAAAGCTTGAAGTGCTTTTGCTGTAAACGGGGGGATTTGGGGGGAAATACTGGCTCATCTGAGCCATTACTGTCTCAGTGTTATTTGAGGTTTTTTTTGCTGCACATCTCTTATGACCTGTGCATTTATATGGAGCCTTGCTGTTTTTCAGTGAGCTTGTTTGCCATTCTAAGTGGGGAATCTATGCTTTGTTCTTTTCTCTCTGATAATTCAGATGAGGTTAATGATGTGCACCTGTAGCCTTCGATAAATCTGTCATTTTGCTTGGTCATTGCAGAGAAAGAGGGGAAAAAAAGCATTTGATTTTGGGTCTCTGAAACTCAGGCTGTTACTGTAGATTAAAGGAGAGCAACATCACCACCTAATGGTTCTGTTGGGATCTCAAAAACAAATTCCCAGCCCATATCACTACATTACAGCAAATATTAAACTCTTAACCATGTTTATTTAAAGTTTATACAGTGGGAGATCTCTTGATTTAGTTAGATTTCTTTTTTTCCAATTTGATGTTTGGAGAATTTTATAAACAGATATGCAATTAAATAAACTCTTCTTTGTATTTGATTATTGACAGAAAAGCCTACATCTGTGGTTTGACTCACCCAGCCAATCAGACCTGGTCTAAGCTCACAAAAATATTTCAGGTCAAAATTCCCGATCCGGGGGTTCAGCTCCCGCCCAATAAAGAAGTCATATGCTGGATTCCCTACAACAGGAAAGAATGAAAAATGCCTTGTTTAAAAAAATATCTATATGAGGAAATTACTTGTTTTTAACATGGAAGTCTTGATGGATGACTGAGCAAATTTTGTGAGTTTTGTGAAGCCGTCCAATCATGAAACAAGACATTTCAGAGTGCTGTGTCATGCCATCTGTCAGTATCTTCTGTCCATCGCACCACGGATGGAAATGAAAGTGTCAGCACAGACATTCTGCGCGTTGTTCCTCTATCTAGTACACACAAACCCACTTTAACATCCGGTGTCAGAGTGAGACATCTCTGCAGTGATGACAACAATCATATCTAAGGTATTAAATCTCTGATCATATCAAAGTAGATGAAATGAGGATTTAATATTATATTTCTGAGCTGTAAATGAACGCAAGAAAACATTTCCCGTGAAATAAAAACAAAACCTGAATGGATAAAATCTTTGCTGTGCAGTAAATGTGTTTGTGACTTTCTGACCATAGCAGGTGTATCTGTTCGTCAGCACTTTTGTCCGACTGTCATTAAGCCAGGAGAACTGACAAAAAATCTCTTTTACAAACGTTTTCTAGTCAAGACAGCAGAAAAACAACCTTTATAGACACATTGTGACACTATGTAGGCCTTACAGTGAGCGAGAACTGGATGAGAAATACAAAAGGCTTATGATGGCGTTTCCATGGTTTCAGAGAACACAGAAACCAACTAAATCTATCACAATGGCAAAGCCTATCAGTTTGCACTCTTTTATCACCGTAACCCTCTTTAGCACCACAAAGCTATGCTTTTTTTCCTTTTCTTCTTTAAATAAAGACATTTAGTGCCACTTTATTAAATAAAACTGAAATATTAAATTATTTCTGCAGTTTGAACACATGCTAGCACAGGAACTGCATATTTCTGGCAAATTAACTTGGCTAATTTAGTCCTTTCTGGTCATCATTCACACAAAATTGTGATATTTCTGCTAGCGATGTTAAATTGCTTAATTTATTTAGTTTTTCTGTGTCCTTGTCTCACTTACTCTGGCTGTAGAACCTGTTTCTGTCAATTTTTTTTCTTCACAAAAAAATGTGACGAAAGTTATCCTCCAAGAATGTGAGTCATACAACTGCATGTTTTCTGTCTTTGGATGCAGAAGCACACAGCGTAGTTTGCACAGCAAGGTCAAATAGCTTGAAAGAGAGCATTCACTTGATGCCTGATGCCTGCAAGCTCCTGTAGAGCCTGGCCGTTAGATAATTACCCACAGGAATACTCAGATCCTCCAACACTCACAATAAAAACAGGCAGGATGTGGCATTGCTTGCATTGGCAGTGGATGTTTATGAAAAGTGTTTAAGTCTGGATTCTTTTTAAAAAATAATGATCTTTAGCTTCTCACCTGTGTTTCCCCCCAGAGCCAGAGCATGAGGAGCAGCCCAAAAGGAGCGGATGTAGAGGTAGATGGAGAGCAGGAATGAAATTCCTATGGCAGACACTGCTAGAGGCAAAAGCAGCTCAAATAGATATCCAAGAGGAACGCCAAGCCCCAGCAACAACAGCAGCAGCACAGCGCTGATGCACAGGCTATGATAGCCTTAGGGGAAAGGGGCACACAAACAAAACTAAATATGTAGTTCAGGGGAGGGAATTACACAAACTGACAAAAGCAACAAAAATAAGGTAAGCTTTAGCTCAGACAGAGAAAAAAATTAACAAAGTATCTGCCTTTCTGTCGACTGTGTGTTGTTCAACTATGACTATAGTACTATCAAGTCTTTCAAGCTGACTGTTATTTAAATGTTTATATTATGAAAAATTAAACATAATTTGCAAATCATTCAGACAATATTCACTGAAAGGCAATTAAGCTTATTGCAGAGAAACAGAAAAATAAAAAATTACCATTTATGGGATACTTGAGGCGTGTTCCATCTCTCAGCACTAATCCTTCAGACACCTGAGGGCAAAAACAGACACTTTCAGTCTGAACCGAATGTAAACAATCCCTGCAATGTGTTACCTGCTTTTTCCAATGGGTTCAAATGTATTTCAGCAGCCAAAAGGCAGGTACACCCTGGATGCACTATTACAAGGCTAAGAGACATACAAATACCAAATAATGTGTTCTCATGTAAATTACATCTGGAAGAAACGCATCCTCCTTCAGGTTCAACCCTCAGGTCTCTTTTATAAGCTTTTACTGAAGACTTTAAGGAAAATGTTATTTGTTATGAAATATCACGTTGTACACCATCGACGTATTTTAGATCTCTACAGATTGATTTCACACAGCAGCTGTCATAACAGCTGATCAGCGATGTAACAGACAGGGGTTATATTCCACTTATCTGTAAATTAATTCATTTTCTATTCACCTTAATCCCATTCAAGGTAGCAGGGAAGCTGGAGCTTATCACAGCAATTAGCAGGTAGATAAACATTCTGGACAGATCACCTGCATCACAGGGCCAACACAGAGAAACAAACAACCACTCATGCTCACACTCACTCCTTTAGAGCGATCAATTAACCATTCTGAATCACACCTTTAGAAGATGAGAGGAAGACGGAGTACCTGCAGAGAACCCACGCATACACTGGCAGAACATGCAAGCTCCACACAGAGGTCACTGCAGCTAAAGACAAACTGTTTGTCTTCCATCACATCCATTCATAACTTCTACTGAAACAACTTCAAGCAAAGCATGTCATGTCTGACTCTAGATGTGCAGGATTTTATTAAGGTAGTAGCTGAATGAGACCACATTATCCAAGCTGATTAACATGTTACCTTTCCTAATGGCATCAGGTAAAGGAAGGCATGCAGAGCAATCCATCCCAGCAGAAGAACAGGAGCCAGAGGATCCCATAGCTCATCAGAGGAGGGCAGGGCGGGAGGCCACAGAAGCAAACCAGCCTCAGGAGATCGACTCACTGAGATCAGGAAGAGCACAGTCAACGGAAGAAAGATGGGAATGCATATGGCTCCTGAGAGAAGAGATAAAAGCAGAGTAATAAAAGTGTTTAAGAAATTATGTCAGAGGAAAAGGTGAAACATGGCCTGGACTGTGACACTGTAGAGGCAAAAACTTCTGTCAATAATGAGGAGTCTGGTAGTAAAGTGAAAAATGATTACAGGTTTATTATTACAAAGGAAAATAGTACAGAATAAAGAAATTGCAATTTCTTAGAGTCTGTTCAGAGGTCCGTCGGGGCAGAGCTCTGGAGAGAATCTGCCCTTGAAAATTCACGCTAAGCCTATATAGGTTTGCTTCCACGTCATCATACAATCATATATCTTGTCAGGATAGAAGAAAGAGATTCCTCTGGAGCCTGGTGAAGTCTAGCATCAGACTCACGTTGTAAAACCATAAACAATGATGAGGCTGACCCATCCAGGTCAGCAAAGAGGGAATCTGATGGATATCAACCTAAAGTGTGGACAGGCTCTCACATTAGAAGATACAGATTTATTATCAGACATTCAGTAAAGACAATCAGGAGAATGTGCAGCTCAGTCAAGGCTGTAACACAGAGATGTGCTGATTCAATACTAATCACAGTGACATTATGCTGAACATGTAAGAGGATGAAACACACATATGAAACTATGGAAAATGCCATTACAACACTATAAGACCATGTCAAATGTAAATAATAATAGTTTAATGATTTAGTACAACACAAGGCTATACAGAAACTAAATAGCTAATGTAGTTTGCAGGATTTTTATTTCACCATAGACAGCTGAGGTCTGTGGAGAACAAATCTATTAAAACCAAACAATGATTTTTATTTAAAAAAAAGAACATGAAAAAAGCAGTGGGAACATGCTCAGTTTAAAAGATCAGCATGAAAATAAGCAGAACCAGTGTGCTCATGCAGGGAGCTGTGATGGATGCTTTCTCAGTCCCATTTATTTCTCTAAGAAGCCCAGCTGTGAAGCATTTCAGCCTCAAGATTCAACACATTATTGATTCTAAGCAGTCTGCAAAGCATAACCTGATCTGTGGCGCTTTTAAAAATTAACTAATCTCTTCCACATGGGTTTAGACCACCTGAAATGCAAAGTCTTTTATATTCGGTTCAATTTGGATGTTGACTGAAAAGAAAAGCTGTATTTAAAATAAAGACAGGAAGGAACAACAGAATGGGAGAAAATGCTTTTGTTTACAGCGGTTTTTCTCTGGTGTGCAGCAGTCATACTTACCCAGAGTTCCTCCGAACTCTCTCTCCGTTTCATGTGTCAGTCTGTGTTTCTTTGTGCTCATTTTTCTGCTCCTGTTAAACAATACTGAGGAGGATAATGTCTCGCAACCTGAGGAACAAATATATGGTGATTAAACGGTAACGCCATGCAGTGTGACTAACAAACGGATACTGAAAGACGATGGGCAAGCTGATTTCTCTGACATAAAATCCAGCATTGCAATTAAACACATTGCAATGCAGTGTATTAGTAACCACTGAATGGTAAGAGACTATACCCAAACATTCATCTAACTTATGCAGAAACAATCAGATAATTTACATTATACAGTACTATTAAAATGTACTTTTTTCCACAAAGTTATCAAATTAAATACCCTAAGTACCCACTTCCCCTTCTCACCTTAATAACATACTAAAGGGTACAAAAACAAAATAAAGCTTTTTTAGCCCCACTTTCTCACATGTTTTTTTCAATCTAAGCAACTACTTCATCCTCAAAGTAAGAGCTGGCAAAGTATAACCTGCAGGTCTTCAAACTGAAAAGACAAATAATTCAACCAGATCAGAAATAATCAATGCCTTTGATCATAATTAGCTACTCCAGCCAAAACTGGGTCCTAATGCAGTGGGACCTTCAAAACCAACAATAAGTGATTATTCTTTCATGTGTTCATCTCTTCACATTTATTATACACTACAGGTTTTTTCTATTCTGGGTGTTGCATCAGTGCCATTTCTGTCTCAAATGAATGAGACAAAGTTCGGGTCAAAGGGCTGCAGTTTCTGAGTTCATGTATTATATCATATATTTGTGTTATGAAACCTGAAACTCTTCAGTCCCGAACAGATAAAATCTCTGAATGCGAGCAAAAAACATAGTAAAGTTCTAATTTAAAGATAAAAAACAAAACATAAAGGAATAAAATGATCTGTTGAAGCAGATGAACCTTACCAGTTAAGTAGTTGGAGATGAGATTGTGTATTAGAGAAGCTCGTGTGCGTCCATCCCGCAGCCTGGATATGGAAACGCCCCCGATGTTTATTTCCGCCTCTCAGCCAATCAGGTCCGTCTGCAGACGTCATAAGAGGGTGGGGAGAAAATGCTTTATCCAATCAGAGACGCCATTCAAGTGGCGTCATTTGGCTACACCGTGCCGGGAGATGTTGTGAAACATCTGAATTAAACTGAGACATCACTGAGGCAACAGATTACAAAATTAACAACAACCAACATTTAATGGAGCTGTTTTAAAAGAAAAACACACAGTTTGAATCCCATATTTTTATTTTCTTTCCAGCCATTTAGACAGATGAACTAAGCAGAAAGCAGGATGTATTAGTGTTAGATAAAGATTACGTAAACAGATTGATAAATCATGATGAAAAAGAAACTTAAATTATTTAATAATACATAAGGTTTTCACAGAACACAGCTTCTCTAGTAATTATTATTTTCTGTCCACAGCAGTTTCCTTCTAAGCCTGCATGTGCTAAACAGGTTCTCTTGTATAATGGATAATTTATGTTTTATCTATTTTTTTATACAGAAAATTTCTGTCTTGTACATTCATGCTTTAGAAATGGAAGCTCCAACACTGAAACCAGCTGTGGCAAATCTGAATTACATGGTTTTTAAATTTAAATACAAGTCTGTCCCAAATATTCTCAGTACTTTCAGCTTCCTAATTATTCACAAACCCGCACAAATATTTAAACAGATATGTGAACAACACTTCTGCTGTACAGCTTTGGAGGTTTCTATTAGGTTAACAATTCCAGTGTACAGTATAATTTACTTTGTATGAACCATTTGGTCGAGATGTTCTCCGATCCTTAACCTCTTTCACAGATCACTTCGATCACACTCTGCTCCATCGGTGCTGGGTCCAGGCAGCGGTGGGCACAGCTCCCCACTATCTCATCCAGCAGAAAGTGCACGAGGTTCTCGTCAGAAACGAACCGCCACAAGTACATCTGCAGGTAGTGGCAGTCAACCTGGATCTGCTGCAGGCCGTAACGCCCAAAAGTACGCAAGCGGACACACTCCAGGAATGTCTTTAAACTGATTTTGATGATTCCTGTCATGACGGAGACCTAGAATAGTGGAGAGGTGCATGTGAGGAACTCCGTGCATATGAACATCCAAGCACCACCAGGCGAGTACAGTACAGTATCTGTAATATCTATCCAAGAAGGGAAACATATCTGCACTACACCAAAAACTGATATTTGCAACCGGACCTTCAAAGAAAGTTTCTGCAGGAGCTCAGAAACAGAGAACAGTTTTGTTGGTATATAACTCATAAACCTCCACGTGCACACTGACAGTGCTTCAGACAGACAAAAACAAAACAAAATGTTTCTCAATGTACAATTTCAGGTAAACCAACCTAGTATCTGGAATAACAAAATCAGCCTATTTACACTATTACTATTTACACTACTATTATCAACCTTAAGAATATATCAAGAATAAAAGACCTGATGTCACAACAGGACCTGGAAAAACTAGTCCATGCTTTCATCTTTAGTCGACTTGATTACTGTAACAGTGTCTTTACAGGTCTTCC
>JBAMIG010000016.1:3557970-3575945 GCA_037177335.1 Kiunga ballochi | reverse complement strand
GGTAATAAATAGTAAATATATGGAAAAAAATAAATAGCCTAGTCTTTTCAGATTTAGTTAAAGGGTCAAATAAAGTTATTAGATTTCAACACTTAGATGTATCTGCCCAGTTACTGTTAATTCAGGCATTAAGGGGTTAAGACGCACTTTGAAAAGTCACTGTCTTTGATTTGTTTGCTCTGCCTGTGAAGCCATCTGTTTCTGGTCCTGAATCACCATCCTGCCAAAGCCTTTACCAGCAACCACAAGACAAGAGGTGGGATATTCCTGGAAAAAGCAGCCAGTCCATCCCAGGGTTGAGGCTGAGACAGCCATATATGTTCACACTATAGACAATTTAGAAACGGTAATTATTCTAACATACAGGTCTTCAAACTGTGGGAGGAAACCGGAGCACTTGTATTTACAAAGTATAAAGAGAATATGCTAATATTATTTGTGTGGGGCAAGTTCTACCTTGCATAATGTCCTCTTCTGATGCATCTGTAAAGCGGTAAAGCAAGTCCGGCCACTGTCGACTTAATTTATAAGGTTGATGCCTCAACTTTAGCTGCAGTTCTGAAGAAAAAGGGAGAGAAAAAAATAGTACAGTAACCAAAGGTTGTTCTGCTTTTTTCAATTTCCATTTATTTTTTGGGATAATTCTTTATGCTCACCAAGCAGTGGCGAGCAGAGCCAAAAGACAAAGGCATCCAGCACAGAATCTGGAATACTGAGAGCCTCGCGAACACTACGGCCTAATTCCTGTACAGTGACGCTGCCAAGTCCTTCTACTGATAAATGTACCGCGCTGTCACCAAACAAGTATACAAGCACATCTTGAGCTGTGGGAGCAAATAGAAAAACAAAAAATTACAGTATTAATAAAAAGGAAAACCTCCTCATTTAAAGAAAAGTAACATTTTTAAAGATAATTTCCAAACATAAAGTTCCCATTCACGGCCTTGATGCACCATACCACGTGTCAGTGTTGCAGAGGAAGCAACACTTCCTCTCTGTGAATGATCATCTGACAAATCTGGAGGAAAATTGCAGTCATCACCTTCCATCTCTTGTCAAAAACACAAAGACAAAATTCTGAGAAATCCTCAAAACAGGCATACAGTGGCACAGCATGCTTTACAGATACAAAACGTTAACCAAAACTTAATCTTCTGTTGTTATATATATATGAGTTTTGTGATCAGAAGAAAGCTAGCCAGAACTAAGGAGATGTAATATATTGCTTGCCTCTTAGTCACATCTGCCAAATTCTACTCTGAACGCTGCTGATTCACGGGGATCGCTGCCCATTATACCTCATTTAATGTGGTCTGAATATAGCATGTGCATGCAAACACCTATCCAGATAGCTTCTGTCCTGAACTAATGAAATGACAGCATGGTATGCTGTCACAATGAAACATTTTGATCTGCTTATAATTCTTTCTTGGGATTCCTCTGTGCACAACTTATTGATCCTTAATCCTGGTGCAGACATGTACAGAACACGTTTATATAAGCCACATATACTTTTAAATAACAAGCTACTGCTTGATAGCTCCTTCAAAAGCACCAGCCAGATAATAACCATAACTGGTATCTGTTCCTACAAACATTTAACATGTATAAGGTTTTGTTTAAATAGAAGGAAATGGGTAATTCAGTCCACTACTGAAAGCCAGTGCCACCATGTGGACAATAACTGATACAGATCTTGTCCAGTCTTGTATTTCCCAGGCGACTGCTGGCCTCACCCTGGTGATCTGAGGTTTTCCTTTGGTCCCAACAAGTTACTGTTATTCAGAGCAATTTATTAAGCAGCCAAACTTTGGTAATTTCTCAGGAGCTTACAGATACTACACAAAAACAGAGGTCGTCACACTTGACACAATGCTCGCATGACAAGCATTAGCTAGTTCCCCAAGTTTAACAGGGTTGTCTCAACAACAACCAGATGGAAATAATCTACCAACACAACAGCTAACGATTGGAGGCAGTTGCAAAGGAACCGGGCTAGCTATTTGTACAACATAGTAAAAATCTTGATCATAACAAATGTTAAAGACCTATAAAAATGATGAATTAGCCAGCTGAAAACCATTTGCTACCCAAACCTCTTTAGCCCATCAGCTAGCACCTCAATGTTTTGTTCTAGGTTCTTTTAAAAGTATGTAAGAGAGCTAAAGGTAGTTGTTGATACTCACCTCTCGGTTACAGTAAATAACCCGTCGCTTTCTTTATTTGAAGTGGACTTTATCCTGCCAATTTCTTAAATGCTACAAAGTACATTAGTTCCACCACAAACCGCTCTTACTTCCCTGGCTACGGCTAGCCAATCGCTTAAACTAGCTTTCCGGGCAGTTGCAACTGTTCCAGTGTGTGCGGCCGATGAACGATTGGACTCTTTTAAACCATTCTTTACTAACGTTAATTTGAAAGACCTTTTACTGTAGTGAATGAAACATTCATATATTTAAAATGTTATTGAAACTGGAAATAGAAAATACTCCACAATTTAGTCTGTTACGAATAAAAATGCCGCTTAAAGACCGACGGTGTGGGACAAGCTCCAAAAGATCCAATTCCGAAAAATGAGTCGAAAATAGAATCGAATGTCAGAAAGCGCGTCCTCATCTGGTCACGTGACCAGGACGTCATCGCATATGTGGTCTGCAGACAGATTTATTCTGTTTGTCGGCTGCAGCTTTTTGCTGGCTCATAAACAAAATAAGAGATTACAGTAAAGCCACGGTAAATCCCTATACAGTAGGCTATATGATTTAATTCAAATGCTGTTTTGAGTTATTTTAAATCTTCCCAGTCTGTGATCATTTTCAACTAACTACAGGCAGTTTTAATTAATCCAATTAAAACAGATTTGATTGACAAATGCTGTTCAGTAAAAGCCAATATTTGGTTAAAAACACTTATTACAGTTAATATATACAAATTATATACAAATAAGAGAACAAAGAAAACTCTTATTTGCTTAACAGTAATAAAGCTTTTCTAAGCTTGCCAAAATACCATGAAAAATAAAGGTGTGATAAATCCCTATTACATTACAATATTTAGATTTTTTCTTAAGCCAGGAAGTATTTTTATTAACACAAACTAAATTATTTTTTTATTTTGACTGTCACTTTGATCTGTGCTATTTTTAAGCATCTAAATATGGTGCAATCCAGGTCCTCCCATGGTTCAATCTGCATTTTAGACCTACCTGATGCAGGTGAGTAAATGCAAGGGCAGCAGGTTGGAGATTACAGCAGCAAATGGGTTTAGCAGCTTAACAAAGTGTCAGAACAGGGGACACACTGGATGGCTTTGAATGCATTACTGACATCAATTATTCAATCTCCCTAATCTTATTTCTTCCACTGAGTTGAAGAGAGGAAGAGAAAAGGAAGCATCCTGGAGTGCCTGTTAGGAAGGATAAAGTATAATCAGCATGTACTTCATTTAAATCAGAAAGAAGGAAAAAGTGACTCCACTCCATCAGGCATTTAGTAACTTCAAACTTTAATATGTCATCTGTTAATTAATGTTATAGTCCTGTTGCGCAGCAGAGCATGGGGCCTCACGTCTCTCTACAGTTAGCTTAAAATCATCATATTTATAAGACCAAAAATCATTTTTGTACACTGCATCATCAAATACAGCTTTTCACTGCTTTGTTTTCTTGCTGTTGACAAATTACAGGATTGTGAGGATGCTTTTAGCAGTGCATGTCACTTTCATAGCAATAGAGTGTAAACAAATACAGTACAATGAAGGATTAACCTTTTGTGTACACAAAATAACAGTAAAAATAAAATAGATAAGTCTTATAATCAGTGTTGTTTATTTTGGGTTGAGCTTTTTAAAGATCCAGGAGAAATCGGCTTGATTTTCATTACTTTGGGTCCCTTTTCTTGGATGGGATCTGAAGGGTTAATGGTAATCTTACCTGTCGTGGTCAGTTGACAATAAAAAAAAAAGCTATCTCTAACTTGGTGAAAATAATAGAAATTTATAAGTTGTATTCTCTTTGAAGTAAAATAATGTATTAGTTGCCCTCTCTTTGTAAAAAGTATTTACATATGTGTGAACATTGTTAATGGTTTATTTGGTAGCAGGGGCGGCCTCTTCAGGGCTGCCTTCTTGCACCTGGTTTTTAAGCAGGAGTAACTTCAACACAGGGTCAAAGTATTCCTTGATGGTGTCCTTCACTCCTTTCTCCAACAAGTAACCTTCCGTCTCGATCTCTGTGTTTTCCTTTCCTGCAACTGCTTCCATGGAGGTCTGCAGGAAGCGCAAGCTCACCAGCACTGAACCCTGCAGGGCAGAAAGACAGAAGAACAAGAAGAGCCATTTAAGTTATGCAATGTGGTTTTTATCACCATGGATCCACTAGAACTATTTTCCTTTTTAAAAGTAAAAAAGTACTTTCAGTTCCACCTAAAACCATTCTAGTATTAAGGCAACATCTGTCAAAGTTCACCTGAAGGAGAAAGATAGACAAAACACCAGCCCCAATGGTGTTCATCAAGCCCATGTAGTAGTGAACCAGAGCCTCTCTGCAGCCACTAAGGTAGATGTTGAGCTCTTCAGTTTCATAGTCATAGTTATAGTGAGCTGAGTTGTTGGTGAGCTGATACTGGATGCACGGTCGTGGAGAACTAGGGTTACAGCAACTGAAAGGGACACCATCCACCAAGTAACGTCCATCCACGTTGCTCTTAACGCGGCTGAGGAGAAATAAATTAGATCATTATCTGTTATTTCATCATTGGTGATCTTTTAGAAACAGTACTCTGATCGGATGCACTGACACAAATCTCACTCTCCACTCACTCTTTCACTTCTTTAGCGTTGAAATCAAGGTAGCGGTTGCTGATCCACTGGACCTCGAACCAGTCCCTGAAGTCATTGTTTCCACAGCACTGAAACTCCATTTGCAGGTGATCGATGTTCTGTTTCTGGAAGCAGCGGCCTGGGGTGTCTGTGTCTTTGTAGAAGCGGATGCCATTCCTCAGGCCAACCTTCAGAGAATACTCTAGACTGCCTTTCATTGCATAACTCATGATGACAGATAGCAGCATGAGCACGGTAAAGAAACAAGACACGGCAAAGTAGGGCTTCAAGAAGTTCTTCCAGCGAGGAAACCTCCCAGCATCCAGTGCATCCTGACAGATCTTTGATGCAAAGTAATTAATGCCCAAGGAAGCCAGACCGACAATCATGAGTGTATTGGGCACAATATGTATATTTGTGTTATCCATTACCTGAAAAAGAACATGCAACAATGTAAGGAATGTATATTTTAAATTCTGCAATGTAAAATGTTGTTAAAGTAAACACTTGTACTGTTTCCCTCCTTTTACTCTTAAATAGCTTTCTGTTCCGCAATGCAGTATTGAATTTAATATCATATAAGGCTTCATTGAAATACTTTTAACAGGCCTCAACATGTTCCCATCTTTAATAGGGCATCAGTAAACACTAAAGCAGTCCGATGGATGTTAGTGTCAAACATAATTCACAATCCAGACTTTGCAGTTGGTTGCTAAACAGGGAATAAAATCAGCTATCGGCAATAATTTAATGTTTTCATACCAATATGTGGATGTGCTCAGCACCTCTGTTAAAGGTGAAATCTAAAACAGATTTATCATTTGAACCACCAGGTGGCACTGTAATAAGAGTAAATATTTTAATTCATTATCAAATCACCACTTGCATTTACTGTTTTAACACAGACTCCTCAGCTTCCTCATTTAGCCTAGCAGCTGCGTACCTTTGATTTAGGTCATGTGTTCATTGTCACATTTGGGTTATGTGAGATCCCTGAGGACTACACTGATTATTAATTCATTAACAATATAAATTAACAAAAAATGATAAAAGTGTTACTGTTCAGTTTGACAAGATCAACAACGATAAACTACAGTCTAATGGTGGATTTTTGCATATTTAGATTTTTATTTATTTCTTTTCCTGTTTTAAGCATAATATGATCCTCATAAAGGTCAAATAAAACCTGCAGGTTTGTCACTAGAAGAAAGCCCCTTAAGGAGGGATTAGTTTGATTAAGGCTGACATCGATCCTGGTTTATGAAATGATTAGTCAGGATCCAAATTGGGTCACAGGTTTATCTATATCTCACAGTAAGTCATCTTCTTTTCCTTTTTACCGTATCACACAACACAGCAACTCTTCAAAGAATTTCACAATACTAATTACAAAAATAAACTTAGTTGAGATGATTTAGCTAAACTAATTTTATTCAAATTAATAAGTACACAGCTGCATTACACAACATCCTGACAACGCAAAAAATCTTTAAATGTTTATATTTGCACTGCATGACATTGGGAATTATTATCCATTAACACTACAATATCTGCTTTTAATAACAATTTTAGATTGTTTTTCTTCCCGATATGGACTTAGTTTCCCTCACATCCACTGCAAACTACACTTAACAACATTAAATTCCCCTTTTGGACTTCAACAGTAGTTTTCAAGTTACTTTCTGGTGTGTTTTAATATTTATATATTTTTAAAAAAACGTCTAAATGAACAGTGACATGCAGTCAGTCATGTAAAACTCACATACCTCTGCCCTCCTGCGAAGCTCCGTTTTGAGGAGGCACCCAAGGGTGAAGGTTGTGGCCCCGGCAACTGTGGCACACCAGGAGAGGATCCACAGTCCCTGAGCCAGCTTCACCCTTTTTTGAAAGGGGAACTTCATCTTCATCACCACCATGTTTGCAGCGAGGGAGTCCGAGTCTTACCGGGGGAAGAGGGGAAGGAGAGCGACGAGGCAACGTAGGACGATGCTGTGTTTGACCTGTGAGCGAAGAGGAGAGGTGAGAGGCAGGACTACAGAAGCTTAGGGATGAAGATGTTGGAACTGAAGCACAACGTTCATTTTGAAGCGGAAACTAGTGACAACAGTGTAAACACACATTGAACATGCTGATATCACAAGAAAAAACACCTAAACATTCATTTAGAGACTTTTGTAAAATCCATAAAGTTGAAAGGTTTTCTGCTTGGCATCTTAGGAAGAATGTCCCCAGAGAAACATATATTAATGCAACTAAATTCACCTTATTTGTCTCCCCAAAAAGTGCTGAAAAAGTCCAGTTATCTCCACCGACCACTGTGCACCTTCCAGTGTGCCACACAGTGGATTTGGCACACTGGATTTGGAAAACCTGGATGCTGGGAGCGTCTTACCACTAATACCTACCTATCCTATTAAAACTGGTATGTGGATCCAGGCCACTGTCTGCTCAGCATCCATTACTCACACAGAGGGTCATGAATGACAAACCTAATTGAGTTTGACAGGAAGATATTGGCTATATTTAGTACAAAAGTCAGTATCTGCGTAACACTGATCCTTGGATCAAAGCTTCCACTTAAAACTGAATATATGCAAGTTTACATGATATTTTCCCATTGTCTAATATGGTTTTTATATGACTGTTTTGCACTTCTGCTGATTTATTTTTAATCTGTTAACTCAAGAAGAAAAATGAGAGCTTGGGAAGAGATATGGCTAGCATCTACAATAAGTAAAAATAAAGATGATTTATGACAGTTTTACAGCAAAGGCTACATATGCAGAAGGGCTGTTAAATCTATTTTATATGAGAGCTTTTAAAAAGTCTGAGGCAGAATGCGTCCCTTTAGAAACGACTGGAGAAATAACTCACTTGTACACATTTTCATGTCTATCTGATGGTAAATGGACTCATACTTATATAGCGCTTTTCCAGTCATAGCAACCACTCAAAGTGCTTTACACTATGTGGCCACATCCACCCATTCACACACATTCACACCAAGACGTTCAGTGTCTTGCCCAAGGACACTTCAGCATGTAGTCAGAGGAAACCTGGAATTGAACTCCTAACCTTTCGGCTGAAAGACAACTGCTCTTCCACCTGAGCTACAGCTGCCCATCTGATGAATTGCAGAACAATGATTGTGTTAATTATTGTTCATTTAATGCAAACATCCCAGAGAATCTTGTTTTGTGCCACACCTGGACCAGACTAAGGATAAAAAAACACAAGTTGAAAAACAACAAAAATTTCATATTGTCAAAGATAGCTTAGAGCTCATTATGGGATGTTTCCTAACTTAGTAGGCTAATAAAAGCAATATTAGCAGATGGCCAATAGTTACTGAAACCCACCCACCCAATCAATTTCTGTGCAGCACATACATAAAAGATTATCTAACTTTTAAAAGAGCTCTCTAAAACCTGACATGATGCAGTTCTGAAAATAAATCCTATCTTTTCCTTTCAGTAATTTCTGTTCTTTTGTCTGACGGTTGAGTAAATGATTGTATAGTAACAACTGTTCTTTACTTTAAGTTGCAACATGATTTAATCTACCTTCTGATAATGTAGCTGCTTAGTATACCTGCTGTTACTTTAACAAACCCATTTTCATAAACAATAAGAAGTCATGTCATGTCTTTTCTACTTTCAGACAGATTTTCTAGAAATTAACAAACTCACAGGAAATTAAATACTTTTTCAAATGCTTTATTAAATACAGAAAACATTGATTTGCTCATCTTTTAGCACATTTTAAAACATTAATTACTGCAACTAGAAGAAAAAAAACATTGGTCTACTTGATATATAACAGGATGTATTTGGGATTGTTTTCATGCTTACATGTTTTAGAATATGTCCTCTATCATTACTTTTAAATGAAGGATAATTGATCTTGTTGACATTTTTCACATCTCCCTAACATATAGACGACATTCAGTAAAGCAAGTAAAGGTATTCTATATAAATACATAACCTTTCACAAGAAAGCAAATGTCACAACACTGACTTTTTTATGTTCAAAAGAAGAAAAATGATATATCTACTAGTATATCCATCGACAATGTTTTTATTCTACCACTAAATAATATGATCTAAACTGTAAAGGAAGTCTAAGTGTATATAATATCCCATTTGCCTGCTTCCTGCTACTCTGTAATTATCAGTTTTATTAATCATGTATAATTGATTCAAGCCCAAGTGCTAAGAGGAGCTAATGTCAGACTATGGGAAAAACAGTCATTCCTGCAGTTCATAAATGAGCAGCTAATTAAGTACATTATAATGTCATCCGCAGAGAATTATGCTTTTATTTTGCAGTCACAGTTGTGTTCGCTCCCCTTTCAGCACCTCCTCTGGAAGGCCTCCTACCCAGCCATGCACCTCAGGCCTGCCTGCATCTTGTCCCCCACCAGCAGGTGGATCACATATCAAGTGGTTGAGCATCTGCTCAGCTGAGTGCAGGCTGGCCAGGCTTCTGTCCAACTCTGGCTCCATGCTCTTTGTCAGCCTTTTAACTGTGTCCTTGTTGTCGCTCATTCTCCAGTGATGAATGATCTCATTATTTATATCTTCGTTAGCTTCATCTGCTGAATGGTGCAGGTTCATCATGGCCTCTGTGCCTCTCAGCTCTTTTTGCATGTGATGTCGTGCTTGAGGGATTTCTTCCAGGCTAGCGGATCTTATCAGGATGGTTGACTTAAAGTTTGCATTTGTGGCAGTTCTGTAACTCTCTTCTTCTTCAATGATGCGAGAAAAGTTCTTGAAACCAAAAAGGCAGGAATTGTTGTGGGGCTGCGACACAAAGTCATTGTGAATAGTAAACTGGAGATGAGGTATCTGCAGGGGACGAGGAGGGGGTTGTCTAATAAAATCCTCACCTCCTGACTCGCTGTCTTTGTCCATGTCTGCTTCCTGGTGTCTCCACATCCTGTTTGATCCTGTCAGAATTAAGCGAGGGGTGTCTTCTCCCATTTCTGACCAATCAGATTCCTCCTCTTCTGGAACTGACCCCAAAGGCATCTCTTGTCCAGTTTTGTCTTTTCCGTATTTATGGCTGTCCATGAACTGAGCCGGAGGGGGAGGGATGGGAGAGAGAAACTCAGTAACAGCATCATCTGACAGAGAATGAAGGTTGGTTTTGTGCAGAATTGATGTTACCTACAGTAAGCAGAGATTGTAATCTGATCAGTTAATCAAATATGATGAAAAGTCAATTATTAGAAATGTTTTTGATGAGTAAAAAACATTAAAAATCTTGTATGTCATCAATGTAGTTTCTATCAGATGTGTAAATTCTATTTATTACAGTATTGCTTACTATGGCAGAAATGAATAGTTTTTAATCACTGTATTTCATCTTTTAGGAGAGAATGAATTCTGATAAAAGAGAAAAATGAATATCTTACATTCAATGGTTCCATCTTGTTTGCAAAGTTTGCACCAGTGAGCTGCTCAGTCAGCTCTGAAATGCGCCGATTCAACCTTGCACGTTCCTCTTCCATATTTTCGGCCTAATAGCAAAGACACAGCGAGCATCATGAAAGATCTTCAGTTTATAGTGGGTCTTCAAGATGCAATACTTTCACAAAAAAACTCATTCATAAAAAAAGATAATTGATTTGATATTTATTGTTTGACCATCAGAGTGAAAAGACTTTACTGTCTCACCACAGAGTGAAGTTTTTGCTCTAGAAGGTTGTTGGTCTGTTGTGTTGTGGAGCAGTCATCATGTAGTCTAAAATAAAGCAGAGACCATCAGAGGAGTAATTTAGCAGTGGTATCTTTTACAACATGTCCATGTCAGAGTTCACATTGCATAAGAAAAACATACGGAGGTATGGGACATTATAATACGCTGTAATCATCTCAGAAGTGCACCTTTTAAACCTCTCCATCAGGTCGTTGAGCTCGATCCGCGTCTTGTGAAGTTCAGTCTCCAGCAGCTTTTGACTGCTGATAAACTCTTCGCCTAAACACTCCATCCTCACAGCTGTCTTCAACAAACTGTGGTTCAAACCTTCATTTTCATCCTGTAGAATCCTATCCGAAAAAATATACAGAGGTTTTTATTTTTTGTATTAAAAGAATCATTCCTCCCAGCTTCTTTTAGCTACACTGTAAAGTCCATAATGATCATTTCAACAAGGTATTAACAGCAAAGGAAGCTTGAAAGAATCACATTACACTTACAAGATTCTGCCCAAATCGTCTGCCTTTTCCTGTATGGAGAAAAAGAAAGAGTAGAAAAAAAGAAAGAGATGAAAAAGTATGGAAAATAAAGCAAAGCTTATTGTAATATCATATTGATTGTTAAGCTATTGTGCACAACTAATCTATTGTTCTGTAGAGAGTCATCTGTTTTCCACCATGCTGTTGACTCTGTTGCCAAAATCAATAAGAAAAAAATGAATGGAACATTATTGCATAACCAGTTAAAGAACTTTGTAACAGAGTTGGCTTTACTAATGCTCTCTTAATGAACACGGTAGATTTCATGCATGTGCATCATAAAAGCAATTTCATACTTTCTGTGCTGATGGACCAGTGAAACTGGTCTGCTCCTCTTCTTGGTTGGAGGATCTTTTCATCTTCCTGGGAGAATCCAGCTGGCTGACAAGAGTTTCTTGCTTTCTTTGTGAAACTGGACTACTGGCAGGATGCCCCTTTAAATACATGAGCTCATCAAGGCTATCATTCTCAACAAAATTCATTTTGGATCGGTTAGGATGTGGTTTAGACTCTGGGTTTTGGCCTTGATTGTGACTTGTATCATGATCATTTCCATGTTGATGTTGATGGCCTGAATCATGTTGGTGTCTGTAGTGAGGTTGGCTACCTGAATCCAAAAAGTCTCCATGGTGATGAGAATGACCAAGAGAGTGGTGGTGTGCTTGGCCATGAGCATCAGTGGGATGGATTTCAAGACCTTCACTGTGGTGCTCTCCATCGTGAAGATGGTGACGACCAGAATTTTGGTGGTCCCCGGGAAGATTTTGATGATCTTCTTTGTGGTCTCCATGGGAATGGAGATAAACCTCACTGTGGTGGCGTCCATAGTAATGAGATTCTCTGTGGTGGCCTCCATGCTGAATGTGAGGAGATTCATTGTGGTGATCTCCATGAGGATGGTGATGAGCTTCACTATGGTGACCTCCATGGTGAAGGTGATGAGTTTCACTATGGTTGTCTCCATGGGGATGGGAATGGCCAGGACTGTGGTAGCCTCCATGGTGATGGTGGTGAGATTCATTGTGAGGATCTCCATGGGGATGGTGGTATGTTTCACTATGGTGGTCTCCAGGGTGATGGAAATGAGATTCAGTGTGAGGGTCTCCATAGGGATGGTGGTGGGTTTCACTATGGTGGCCTCCAGGGTGATGGGGATGAGATTCATTGTGGTGATCTCCATGGGGATGGTGTTGAGTTTCACTATGGTGGCCTCCATGGTGATGGGGATGAGATTCATTGTGGTGATCTCCATGGGGATGGTGTTGAGTTTCACTATGGTGGCCTCCATGGTGATGGTGATGAGATTCATTGTGGTGATCTCCATGGGGATGGTGTTGAGTTTCACTATGGTGGTCTCCAGGGTGATGGGGATGAGATTCAGTGAGAGGGTCTCCATAGGGATGGTGGTGGGTTTCACTATGGTGGTCTCCATGGTGATGGTGATGAGATTCATTGTGGTGATCTCCATGAGGATGGTGTTGAGTTTCACTATGGTGGCCTCCATGGTGATGGTGATGAGATTCATTGTGGTGATCTCCATGGGGATGGTGTTGAGTTTCACTATGGTGGTCTCCATGGTGATGGTGATGAGATTCATTGTGGTGATCTCCATGGGGATGGTGTTGAGTTTCACTATGGTGACCTCCAAGGTGATGGGGATGAGAATCATTGTGGTGATCTCCATGGGAACGATGATGAGCTTCACTGTGGTGGCCCCCATGGTGATGAGATTCACTGTGGTGGCCTCCATGGTAATGAGATTCACTGTGGTGGCCTCCACGGTGATGGTGATGAGATTCACTTTGGTGTTCTCCATGGGGATGGGGATGGCCAGGGCTGTGGTGGTCCCTATGGGTATGGTGATGAGCTTCACTGTGATGGTCTCCAGGGGGATGACAATGAGTCTCAGTGTGGTCGTCAACACGAAGATCAAGTGGAGTTTCATTGCAGCAATGTCCATGGTGATGATAGCGAACTTCATTAGGATCTCCATGTTGATGAAAATGGTGTTGGCCAGGACTGTGGTCTCTTCGCAGATGTCCACGTATTTCACTTTCATCATGATCAGGATTACTTGGACCCTGGCTAGCCTTATTATGCTGCTTAAATTCTTTGTTTCTTTGTAGAGAATGATGATAGCTTGTACAGTGGTGGTCTCCATGGTGATCTCGATGAGCGGAAGCACTGTACTCACTGTGGTGAGGACCCACACTATGTTTATCTTCATGATGGAAAGGATCAGGCGTACTTGTGTTGTCACCATGGTGAGGTTCACGAGCTTCTCTGTGGTTGTCTCCATGGTAATGACGATGGGTTGGACTGCGGTGATCTCCATCGTCATGGTGATGAGGTGTAGTTGGGCGGGATTTTGGACGAGGGTTTTGGTGCTGAACTGAACTGTGTTGGTCTTTGTGGTGATGTGGTGTGGTTTGGAGACTTTCATGATGAGTTGGAATAAAACTGTCTCCACAGTGATGAGCATGGTGGACTTCTTGGTAATGGTCATGAGTATGACATTGGTGGTCATTGATGCCACTGTGATGTTCATCGAGGTGATGAGTTTGTTTGAAGCAGTCCCCTTGATGCTCCTCTCCATAACGATGGCCGTGTAATCTTTTTTGATTTTCTCTTCTGTGGTGAGTGGAGCTATGATGTCCTCCGTGTTGACTGACAAGACTGTGGTGTCCATGTTGATGATGATCATGACTCATGGTGCAGTGATCTCGGTGGTGGTGTTGATGATTTTTGGTGTGGCGATCTCTGTGATGATGGTGAAGAATTGGGTTGTTGTGATCATCAAGGTGATATTGATGGTGGCTGGAGGAGTGATGGTGGTGATGGCGCTTATGGGAAGGCAATTGTGAGTGATGCTCAGAGGTTGGAAAGGATGAATTACAGCTTTTAGACCTGTGTTTCACATTTTGGGGTGGGTTCGAAGAATGGTGACCATGTTGGTGGAAATGCTTAGAGTGAGAAAGTTGAGAAGCGTGGGAACGCTTGCTTCCACTGGAGTGCCTGCTCGAGTAAACTGATTCTCCACTTGTAGGTCGACTTCTCTGCTGTTTAGGTTTCTCGGTGCTGCTATCGCTCTCCCTGGATTTAGGAGAGACTTGAGCATCTGTAACCCCAAGACTGGTGAGTCTCATGGGGCTGAGCACTTGCCGAGTGATCTCATTGAGAAACGCAGAAAAATTCTTTTTTTCCTTTGTTAAATTATTCTTGGCTTCACTTTTGATCTTCTGCGGGTCATTTTCCACATTTTCATTCCTTCGTCTGTCTTTAGATGCTTGGAGCTCTTCCATTGATTTAGCTTTACGGAAACTTCCATCATAACCCACTCTTCTTATACTTGTTCCTTTGTTCTTCAAAGACCCCTTGGTAGAGCCATGACGAGAGGACTTGCCTGTTTTACGCTTCTGCTTGGGATTTGACCTGTTTAGATGACCTCTTTTATCTATCAAAGGGGTTGTGTCGTCTCCTTCTTCAAGGTACCTTTGTTTCCCAGAGATGTCAGTACAAGACTGAGAATGCTCAGGCTTCCTAAGAGGATACCTCCCCGAACAGACACTGCTGCTCTCAGTGGATAGGCTTGAAGAGGAGTTAGACGTCATGGAAGAGGAAGAAAATGAGGAAGAAGAGGAAGATGATAGAGAAGAAGAAGAGGTGGAAGAAGCTGATGAAGAAGAGAATGAAGATGATGAGGATGAAGAAACACACTGATGCTTTTGCTTGCGGCGGTGATGGTAAGGAGAATGAGCCGGGTCATTGTCACGCTGATGAGGCTGGTGATCACCACTGATGTGTTCGCCTGAATGAATGCTGTTTCACAAAGAAAACATGGACAATAATGTTATTTATTCATAAAATAAGCTGAGATTTCATTTAAAAAAAGTTAAATATTTTTTAAAAAGTTAATACAAATTACTTACTCTTTACTGAGATTGTCATTTGACAGATGATGGTGATGCTGTTTCAGTTTTCCATGCATGTGTTCTTTTTCCTGATGGTCACACATGTCCGATTTGGGAACTTTAAAACCTCTGGCGTCTTTATGTTGATGTACACGTCTGAAATATTTCTCCATCAACCGATGCTCCTGCGCCAAACTTTCCTCTGACACTGGAACAATATTGATCCCTGGAAACGTATCTGGCTTCTTTAATACATGGGTACAAAATTTACATTAATACAGTTTATATGCAGTTCTTGCAAAATGTTAAGAAAGGCAGAGTAATGAGGATAACCTCAATATAAAAACTGAAATCAATTATAAAACTGATAAGATTTCCGGAAATAAATAACTAATTTAACTAAATCTTACATTAAAATAAAAGAAACGTCTTATGTCAAACAGGAAAAATGCCGATTTATAGAAAGTTTGATACACTTTTCAGTGCAATTTACATTATTTATGAATAAATCATTAAATATAAAGCAAGTTTTAGCATTCTAAAAAGAAGAAAAAATAATTTTACTTCTCTTACTTTTTAAAAAGATTTCTCTACCATCCTATCAGAATCAGTACTTACGTTCCTATGAGGTCTGTGGTGTTCTTTTAAATTTGCAGATTTTTCCCTCAGTGATCCGCCTTATAATCATGTTGGGAGGCATGTGTGCAACATACACACTGATACATCAATATTTATATCGCTGTCATCCAATGAGAGGCTGGTCACTGCAAGCATCTACTTTGAACAACTGTACAACAACCAATGCAATCAAAATTGGTGCTATACAGCACTATACTTACTCTGCATATCATTTCTTAAAAAATGCAAATGGTTCTTATTTCTATGGATACACAAGCTTAAAATAACATTTTAGCAGGTTATGAAATAATACAGTGCCATTCTATCTAAATGCATATATTTTAATGATGTTTTTATTGTATTTATTGCTTTTATTCTTTCTCCACTTCAGGCTTATATCCTTGACATGTATACGTATATTTACTTATGTTTTAGGTGATATGGCTGAATGAAAGAATGCATGACTGAGAAACTATAATTAAATTGCCCCTTGGGGATAAATAAAGCCTTTCTGGTTCTGATCATTTAGGAATTTGAGGTAAATCCCTCAAAATACAGACACAACTGGTACTTTCTGCTGACTGACCTCCATTATTTTCATCTTTAGAAGAAAGATGCTCTGAGAAAATAACAGAATTTCAATATCTTAGAGCCACGCTGCTATAAAAGTCAAACATTATTTTCAGTAAGGTGCACCAGCACGGAGCAAATAAATGAAAAATGTCAGAGATGATCTGTTGTTGAAGTGAGCCTGCATGACTGCAGGCGTGCTTGTAGGTTGGTATCAGATGCCATCAACTATCTCTCATAATTCTTATTAGAATATTGCACATGTTTCCCTACTCTGATCCAATACAGCTTCTTTTTGTTTGCCTTTTTATGAGATGGTGCAAAAGAAAAGACAACAGATCTACACTGTACTTCAAAGATACTTGTTTTGTGTCCGACAGATGTTCAGAAAACTGTACAGCATATTAACACCAAAGTCACATTATTGATATGATGTCCCTATTATGTCAGTGCAGTGGATAAGCTAATAACTCAGGAAAAGTGACAAATGCATTGAACTCCAATAGAGATAAAAACCATCTCACATCATGAGGGACTTAAAAAAAAAGAAGCTATTCAAAGCATTTTGTATTTTCCTAATGTCAAGAATAGAACATCTAAGCTTTGCGGTGTGTACAAATGCCTGATCTGGTAACTTTAACGTAATTACCCACGTGTTTGACATTGATCGCAGCCAGCAGCTTTATCTGCGTCAGTGTAACCATGTATCAAATCCACTGTTAGTCAATAGTGAACGTACATTGTGACGAACATGATGGAAAGTTCGAAATGTGACTGATCTCGCACACGCAAACGCATTACGCATGGTGGATGTTTATAAAATCTATATCTGCACTTTAATTAGGATCCCTAAGGACATCATGTACAGGACCAATGCAGGACTGCAGCTCTTTTTATGACAAAACAATAAAACATTTCTTCTTTATCCAAATATAAAACTGTTTTTGCATCCAGGAAATGTTTTTTTGCAATCAGTAGCTTTATTTGTGTTTTTGTATTTTCTCTTTATTTATCATATATCAGAGCTAAACAACATGAACAAGCTTAACAAAACACCTCTGAGTTTTCTGGTTGAGGGTTATAGTAGTGGTCTCAACACGTTGCATGTGAAAGAAATAAATTAGTAGAAGAAATATAGAGGGAACTGTAGGGTATAATGCAGAGTATAGAATTGAACTGTATACATGTATGACATCCTGTTCATGGATCTGATCCTGGTCTATCTTCTGGAGCTCACTGACCTCCACAGGACATTAGTGGGAAGTCATTAGGGATTGGGGTGTACCACTGAGAGGGGGTGTGCATAATAGCTGCAGGACAATACTGAGCATTAGAAAAAGGGATTTTAAAACCGACTCAGTATTATTTCACCGGATATAATTTTATTCACAAATTTCTACATCAGGGTTTAGAAAATACAGCATTTAACATTAGGTTCCACCTCTATTCTCTACTTTTCTGTTATTTTGCTTAATTATTCTGGCAGCACAAAGAAAATAAGAAAAAAATCTTTTTGAATATGATTAATAAAATATTTGGCCAGTTTGGATCCCACACTATACAACCTTTCACAAGTCATTGCTGACTCCATATTGTTATCTTAAGACATAACATATGGGAATCAATTAGGTCATTCTACAGGTACATCATTAGAATATTATGAAAAAGCCACGCCGCATTGATGAAGTACTTCATGCAAAAGGAGGCCCAACCAAGTATTAAGTGCATGAAAAAGAACATAGTTTTCAGAAGCCTGACATTTCTGTTTAAAATATCCTTTTTAAAATTGATCTTATGTAATATTCTAATTTTTGGAGAC
>JBAMIG010000016.1:3538107-3548936 GCA_037177335.1 Kiunga ballochi | reverse complement strand
ATATATACGCAGAAAAGGTGAGCAAAAGGTTCCTACATGTGTGGTTCCCATGGTAAAGCATGGAGGAAGGGTGTAATGGTATGGGGGTGCTTTGCTGATGCAACAGTTTGGGATTTGGTCAAAGTCAAAGAGACAGCATGGCTCCCACATCATTCTGCAGCAATGCATCTGGTTTGTGCTTAGTGGGACCATCATTTGTGTTTCAACAGGACAATGAACCCAAACACACCTCCAGACTATTTGACCAAGAGAGTGATGGAGTGCTGATGACATGGCCTCCACAATCACCAGACCTAAACCTTATTGAGAGGATTTGGGATGAATTGACGGCAGAGTGAAGGCAAAGCAGCCAACAAGTGCTTCACACCTTCTTCTTCAAGACTGTTGCAAAGGCAAAAGAATGCCGAGCTGTCATCAAAGCAAAAGGTGGCTATGTTGAATAATATAAAGTTTTAGCGTGTTTTTGTTGTTAATCACTATTTTGTGTTTATTGAATAATTTCATATATGTTCCTCAATAATATGGATATATATAGTTGTGCTCTTAAGAAAATGAGAAAAATAAAGAAAAATAGCAGAATAAGATGGTGTGTCCAAACTTTTGACTGGTACTGTTTATATATATGTGTGTGTGTGTGTGTGTGAGAGAGTAGCCTGCTACATATATGCAGCGATGATATAAACAGTTGATTCTTAAGAACAAAAAAGGGAAAACAGTATTTCTTGTGAAATTATTTATAAGAAACACATACTAAATACATTTGTTCAAATTTGATTATTTATTTCAACCCACCTATACATGCTTTGCATACCACCTTTACTTATTGCTGCTGTTAATTCTGCTAATTCAGATATTCTGATTGAAAGAATCAAAAGTGAACATTTAAAATGTATTTTCACTAATGAAACATAGTGAGACATTTTTGAAAACAGATAATCAGTTCTAGTAACATTATTTTGTGGGTGCACTGATATTATGAATGTAAGTATATTGTCTAATGTAAATATAGGGGCAGTAAACATCATTTTGGATTGTAGCTAAAATGCAAATGTCTGTAAGTTACATAATTACTGAAAATAGTTCAAATCTGTTTGTATAAAACTGATAAATCTGCCTTTTTACATTATTTTATGTGGCTAATCTGAAAGGTTTCTTGAACCAGTTCACTGAATGACATTTTGAAACTAACTCTCTGCATAACCTTATCTGTGGGTAATTTTGCTTATTATAAACATGAGTTTGTAAGTGCATTTATTTTATAACTTCATTTAAGTCCTGGTGAAAATGATTAATATGAAATATCATGCTGTAAGCATGTTATTCAGTGGAGGATTTGTGTCCATAGGTTAATCCTTGCTGCAAAAATTCAAGATGGCGACTGCAAAATGCTAAACTTGTAGGTTTCAAAACAACAGCCCACACACAGGTTTGGTATCTAATCTTTATTTTTATTCAGTTTATGGCCAAAACTTAACCAAGTGGATCTGTAGTGTGTGTGTGCAATAAGTGAAAATAAAGCTAAGTGAAATTCATGGCCTCATAACCACATCATTCTATTCAGAGGATAATTACACTCTGGATACTGTTACTTTATCAGGATTGTGGCTCAGAACCAAATCCATCAGGCTTTGTTCTGGATGAAATTGGACTGATTGATTTATGTATGTCAAGCGAAGGGCAAAGAGACGGACACAAAGAAGCCAGAGAGTGTGAGAGCAGGTCAGGGGAGAGGGAGTTTCAGATATATGGATGAAGCAGGGACACCTGATGGGGGATGGAGAGTATTGAATCAGACAGAGACAAATGGAGTGTGAGAGACAGAGAGAAAGAAATTTAGACATATGCCTGCTGACCTCAACTCTTTTTTTTCAACAAATCAATACAGGGAAATGCACATGTGGGAGAGGCTCAGTCTGTGTCGCTCCCAATACACAGCAATAGGGATATTACCTCAGTGCAGCTGGACTCCTCCCTGGCCTTCCAACCTTTGCTCATGTCTCTATTTAATTTAGGGACGTGTAATCTTATCACAGACTGAGAGGTCTGGAGCACTTAGACTGTTCTCATCACTGGATCCAGCGAGGAAAGTGACGGAACATAAAGCATCATAGCTTCCTCAAGTAATGAGCATATTAAAAGCGGTTGTACACAAGAGAAATGCGTTACAATGAGAAATGATGACAAACCACTATTTATTCTCAGCATTTTGTCTGGTTCCTATATATAGTCCCTCCCATAAACACACATTGGCAGACATCCTAAAGTGCCCATTGTATTAGAAATATACTTCTTTTACACAAGCTTTTCATTAATCGGATACAATGTGTCAGACTGCCAAGGAATCGCCCCCATCAGCGTTATTATAGGTTCTTCCTGCTGTTAAGAAAAGAAAAATGTGTATACATTTTCAGCGAATTAGAAGAAGCCTCAGCGTGGTGTGTGTGTATCCACAACACAGAACGATCAATGATCAGTAATCCAGACTTGAAATGACAGGGTGGAAGTAAAGGTGCCAGCTTTGCAGGTATAAAAAGAAACATGGTCGTGAGAGATCAGAACAGAGGACAGCAGCAGCCAGGATCTGCTGATTCAACCCCTCTTAGCTCAATATCTCCATTTTGCAAAGCTTAGCTGCCTCAATTTCTCTTAGCGATCAAGAACTATTTACTTATTCCTCCAAATAGCCCCCAAATTCTTGGATTGACGGGGTGATTGACCACTATTTGTAGATTACTTTTACAAAACAGAGAGACAGGACCAAATAGGGTCCTGCCCATCCCTGACTCTTGGCTGTTATTGGTTCCATGGATAGCCTGTAATCACCATTAAAGTCCTAAAGGCTCCTGCTTTATGTGACAGTAAATTACGCTGACACCACTTCGTATGAGATTCTGGTGAGCGTGAGATAAAGCTGAAGACCCTTGTGATGGACAAAGAGACTGCAGAGACCTTGAGTAATGTGTCACAGAGTGATCCACTTCTCGCCAGTTGTGATTGATGGCTAACAGATTAGAACATAAATAAAATACAACCGGAGCTATTGGGTGAGATGCTTTGGTCTTCTTTATCAGTTTAGCATAACGCGAGTGTTTAGCCGTGTCTGTGAAGCCGTGGAAGTAAATACAAACATGCATGCACATTGTGACAATGATAACAATTTTACTGTGAATTTAAAAAACATCCTTTTTAGTATATAAGAACTTCATTTCTTATCTACTCTTTAAGTAATAACATAAACAGTACTCAGTTAAATATATTCAGGGTAATAAGCAGATTAACCATCACAGCCGCAGAGAGAAACTGTGGGGTTTAGTGTTGTGTTCAAGGTCACTACAACAATGAATGGGGATGTTTATTAGTCCTGGTCATGCAAACCCACAACTGCCATCTTTTTCTGTGAATGAGTGAACAGCTTCTTTAACCTCGAACCACATCTGCCTCCAGCTAGTGGAGTCATCTCTAATTTCCACTGCAAAAGACAGATGGTTAATCTGTTTCTCCTGGCACAGAATTAGTCAGATGTTGTTGCTCTAAGTGTGCTGAGTCATTATCTGGAAACCTGTGTGTTTGACCTGCTTACAGTGCTGGTTCACTGCTGGTTGACTGTTTGAGCAATCTTCATCAGATCCCTCAGAGCAGCTGTTGATTCTGTTGGGAACATAATGTTAGGGTCTGTGGGGTTTCTGTGTTTAGCTTCCAGTTTTTTTTATTTAGTTTATGCATTTCACCTGTGTCTCGCTTGTTTTCTGTGTATTTATACCACTTAGTTTTCTGTTTTTATGGCTAGTTCAATGTTGTTTATGTGCTCATGTGCCATCCTCAGTTCTGTTACTTCCTGTCAGCCTTTGGGGCCGCACTTCTATACCGCCACCTCTCATTACAACACGTAATGCTCTCTAATGTCAAGGAGGAACAGTTATGAAATTAGTAAACACTATGCATTTTTAGAACTGGGTCATAATTGGTTGATTGCAGCAGGGGGAACATGTACTGATGGATGGATTTAGAGCTGCGGGGGCAAACAGATTGACAAAGCACCACCATCAGTGGACAAAGATACATCATCTCCTTCATCTCATCAGACAGCTATTGTACAATACCTAGAAACATGTATTTGCCGGCTTGCAATGTTGTCCTTGGAACCTCGGTCTCTAATTGACTCATCAGTCCTCATACAGATTTTAAGTAGGCAGTGAATAAGCTCTATCCAATTAGAGGCAGAGTAGGGTGGATCATGGGCACATCATTTTAGCCTTGCAGACACATCACAGGTTTTAAATGTGGGTATACCTGAAAAAATGCTGAAAAAAAGGTGGGTATACTTCATAAACTCTGAACTACACCACTGAATAAAAGTATAAATAGCACAACTCATAAGTACTTAACATTTGAAATGTGAAACAAATCAAAACGGTTTTTTTTTAGATGATTTGCTGAAACTGATGTGTTCAGTCAGAGCAGGAGATGAATAATTTGAGTGATGTGTCATATAGCCTACCTCTGATGTGTTTGATCAGAATGGCTTTGTCATCAATATCAGAGCATTGCTCAAGTCTCCAAATGATTAAAAGTGAGCGCTTCAGTGGATCCATCAAGACTCAAAATAACTCAGGATATAAAGATGAGAAGTTACGGAGATTTGTCGGGAGTTATTCATATTCATGGCCTGGTATCTGGTTTTATCTCCTATAAGGCTTTTTGAAAGATAAACTGAGCTACCAGAGAGTTGAGGAAAACAGAGGGGATTTGGTTTTCACTAGCTAGAACCTGCCTCTTGATGACAAGGTGGGAAAAAAAACCTTAAAACCTTCATGCAGTTTGTCTCATAAGTGTTTTCACCTCCTTCTGACATATCAAAACACATGTTTAAGTCCACTTTGGGTGTTAAATGATCAGCTAGATCAGGTGGGTTACAGGAAGCAGATAAGGGGCTTATGTGGGGATGTCTATCAGGAAGTCAATAATTCACATAGCAGGGCTGCCATGCAAAACTTTCACTCTGATAGACAGCTCGTCTCATTTTAGGAGAATAAAATATCTTTTTCCATCTAGTTATAAAATAGATTTAGCTGAACAGGCAACAACACACACTATTGTGGTCTATTAGCATAGTCTGTAAATTAACATTTTTACTCTTGTTCCATTATGCTATTTAGGCATGTTAGATTGATTTTATGTTTGCGCTTCTTTCTTTCTTTATTTATTATTACATTTTATGGCGCTTCATCTTCTTCTAAATCCACTTTAAGCTTTTTTTTATGGCAGGTCGTTTAATCAACCGCACTTAGCAAAGGGAAGCCATGGTTCTCTTCTAGGCAGGATGTTCATTTCAGGAGCTGTTCTGCAAAGACAAACACAGCAGGAAGCAGTGCAGGATGCAGAAATGTTGCTCGTAATGAGACAGAAACTTAACAATAGATTGCTCCGTTAAATGTTTGTTGATACAGTTAAGGAAACACCTATGATTTAGTAGGACTAAAGCCACACTCACATCATGTCAGGGGGATAATAATTCTAGAAAGAGACGCAACTTGCAAGGATGTTATATCATTCTTTTGAGTGAAGGTGTCATCTGTCAGTCTGCTTTTGAACAGACACCATCCTGCATGAATGCAGCAGCAGTATGTCTACTTTTACAAAGAATCTAGCAGGCAAACTTCCTGCCTGAGGGATGTACTTTGAACAGATTTGATGAGTTCTTTTAAGGAGGATTAGAATTCAGAACTACTTATAAATTACCAAATGACCATCAAACTTTTATCCAATTCAAGATGTCCAAACCGGTTTACTTTTGGTTGCACTTCAGTGAAGTATGCATGGGTGTGTGTTGAAGAAATGGACTGTGGGTATATTGGGTTTATTTATGAGCCATATTGTAAGGATTTCTCCCAAATAGTCTTTTACATGCAGAGATTGCACAAAACTTTGAGAGTTCAGATCAATGTATCTGAAAGTAAAACGTTCTCAAATGGGAAAGAAATAAATGGAAAATGGTGGCACAGGAGGAAGGTTGCCAGTTTGAGCCTTGGTGTGAGTGGGGTTCGAACCAGGAACCTTTCTGTGTGGAGTTTGCATGTTCTCCCCGTGTTAGCATGGGTTCTCTCCAGGTTCTCCAGCTTCCTCCCACAGTCCAAAGACGTGCACCTTGGGGATAGGCTGATTGGATGCTCTAGATTGCCCATAGGAGTGAGTGTGAGTGTGTATGGTTGTTTGTCTATGTGTGTTGACCTGTCCAGGGTGTACCCTGCCTCTTGCCCTTTGACAACTGGGATAGGCTCGAGCGGACCTATTTATTAAATTAAGTATAAAATTACAAAGCCATATTTTATATTATGACATTAATATTTGACCTATATTAAGGTAGATTACTTATACAAAAAAGCAGTGTTCTGTCATTTGTATATATAATATAATATAATATAATATAATATAATATAATATAATATAATATAATATAATATAATATAATATTAAATAACTTGTACCCAATCGAAAAACTTATCACATTATCATTATCTTCCTGTTAAATTATTCCACCTGAATGTTTGTGATAGCTCACACTCCCCACCTGTGCTTTGGTCCACATAACTCCTCTCCAGTCTCTGCTTCTCTTAACACAGTTGCCTATTCAAATTTAAGTCTTAAATATAATTACAGTGCTTTGAAACTAATACCACCTTGACCTTGTTTTTTTTTCCAAGTAATAATATTTACATTAACATTTCATGACTCACCTGTAATCACACCAGCGTGGCAAAGAGACATAATTTATATCAAATATTTATTTTTCCATCTGAGTTTATATAAAGTTTGACTTGATTGACGCTGTCATTTACAAAAACACAAAGGAACAAAAGGGCTCCGGTGTTTTGTGTTCGGTCCTGAAATGACCGGAAAGCTCAGATGGCACAAATATATGAGGAAGCCATGAGTAGCAATCATACAAGAAACTTGGAATACTAGTATTATGAAAAATAAAACTAATGCAAGAGTAGTTTGTAATAGTTGATTCACACACAGTCAAAACTGGTCCGACCTCCTCCACCTGTTCACCAGCTATCTGCACCTGCCAGATTCTCCTTTAATCCTGTAATTAATGTCAAAACGTTGCAACAGCAAGACCATTTTTTTTAAACACCAACAACCTAAAAGTGCAGAAGCTGCACAATTTCTGCTAGCATGCACACAAGCTTTTCTTAATGCTATTAGTTTTATTAAGTGACTGCTGTAGAGTGTTTTCATTTTCTGAATCCACCCCAAACAAATGCATCAGTGATCATCTCCTGATGTAATTGTAGATGCAGCTTGGCTAAACTGGTTTGTGAAATGCAATTTTATTCCAGTCTGGAGCAGCACCTCAGTAATGTGAGCCTCATCACTGTGGTTATACCACTTCAGAATAAATAGCTCACTTCAAACACACGTTTTAGTACCTACAGCATATCTGTTCTGCAGAAAATTTGCCTTTGATAACACAAGCAGTAAATCCACGCTTGGACTTAATCGCTCACACCTACGCCCAGCCGTGATGTCTCAATTTCCAGCAACATTAACTGATTAAAAAAAAAACACTACACATGCTGGTTAAAGCCTAGTGCCTTTCTGAGAGCACAGACTGTATCTGAGACCCTGAAACAACAGAAATAACAGGATTTTAATGGTGCACAATTACCGCAGGATCAGTGTGCAGTAATAAAACATCCACTTATAAATATTGGGAGTATCACTTAACAAAAGTGTCACAGGATTAAAAGATTTTTAAATGGATTTATTGTTTATTTATTTTGATCTATTTTCAAGCTCATTCTGTGAATTTTAGACATGGATTTTATCATTCTTATTGTTTCTTATGGGTATTTATTTTAGCTCAGTGTTCTTCTCATGGGGAAGCTCTACGCGGGTGCTGCATTCTTGATCTGATGCTGCCCAGGTGGTGATTCCCCCACCTGGGCAGCACGGGGTCTGATGTAGTACCATTACAACGTTGGGGGGGACCCCGGCTTGCCTTGACCTGGGTGCTGGGTGGTTGCTATGGCGGCAGCCTCAATAGACATGGGGGTTCTGGTTCCTAGTGTGGATGGACTCCATCAACAATTTTGTTCCCTCACATCAACATCAGTGCCGAGCCAGATGTTTTTCCTTCTCTTTTTTATTCACTAATATACAACCAGTTTGAGTTAAGAGACAAAGGTTAGGGTGGGATAGTCTGTCTTAGTGTGTCTGAGTGTTGGTGAATGCACTGAAAGGTTTTGTTTTGTCTTAAACATTGCTATGTTCTCTTTTAGAGGGTTTTTATTTTAATTTATCTTGTCATGTAAAGCACTTTGTGTTGCCTGTAGCAGGAAAAGTGCTTCATAAATAATTAAAGTTAGAAGTTTAAAAGGGTAAAGAAAGAAATAGGAACCGTCAGGTCTTCAAAACTCATTTTTTTGGTATTTTGACATTAAATAACTTCAATCAGTGCAGTTATGCAGTTTTACTGATTAAAGTCCCCACTCTTTATGTGAAACTGAGGTTCTTAGCTTTCCACAGTAACACCAGTGAGCCCTAACAGGCTCAGCTCCATCCCTCTGGACCAGGAATAATGCCTCCGATTTGCACTTGACTTTTTGTTGATGATAAAGGTTACTGGTGCATGGTCAGTGTTAAAGTGTAGTGGCAGTTCAAAAAGAAACATTTCATGCCCTCATGTGCCCTTGACTTGACCAACGGTTATGGTGTGCGTTAGTGCAAGTTTCTTTTATTATAGTTTGGTGATTTTCCGTTTTTCATTTCAGCAAATGAGCAAAATGAACAATTCTGAGATTGTTTTTATATCTGTTTGTGAAGATTTAGATGAATCTATGTGACTAAAAGTAATAAACTTTACTTCTAGAGGCTTTTATTTTACTCTAGCTCTTACATTAATAATGTTTTATTTGCCATAGTCATATTTCTTTCTGGACCTGTGTACATAATGACCCTACTGTAGTGCAGTCCTAATTTATTACCTCAAAGATAAGATATTTCTTTTAAAATTCCTCTTTCTTTTCATAACACTTGTAAATGAAAAAATAATGCTTCCCAGAAAGAATGAGCCCATCTACTAAGATTTAACTAACATCTTCATGACCTTTGTGTTCCCACCCACTTCACCTCTCTTTTGTCCTCATTTTTAAACATATATTTCTAATATTTTGAAATTTTTTCATGCTTGTGTCTATTTCTGGCAGTGCAGAGAGATTTATCAGGGGATGGTTTAAAATTGCCCAACAGTGAGACATGAAATTAGCACCCCATCTTCTGATCACAGCTATCATCCAGTTTACAACAATAGGAGTTTTTTTTTCTTTTTTCTTTTTTAACTCTGAGCAGAAAAGCTGGTAAAGAAATCGCACATATTGTTACCAGTTAAACCTTTCATAATGACCATGAAGCCGGCAAGTTCAAAGGCTGCAATGGGCAAAACGTAATCTTGGTTAATAACCCACCTCAAGTAAATCAATTTCCACACACCTTTATGTAAAATGTCTCTTATGTCTTTATTTATAATATAAAAACTTAAAATTAACTGTTTAAAATGACTATTTTTGGACCTTAAAGAATTATCTGTCCGCTAAATTTCCATATTCAACTCATGGAGGATTTGATTCAGCAGAACCAGTCAAACTGTCTATGTTTTTATCTAAATCATCATAATTATTATTATTTATTCAGGTGTCAGGGTTGTAAGGTTATCCAAAGTAACAAGGCTCAACTAAATAGTCAAATGAGCCGTTGGTTTGACTGGTTTTAGGGAAGTCACTCTTAATACTATGGAACATTTTTAAATTATTTTCTTTCTTGTGGGAAGTTGTAGTATTCAGCCCTGAAAGTTACATACATACATACATACTGCAGTGACCAGCAGCACATGGGACCCCTAAAACTACTTCAGACAGGCTAAAAGAAAAGGTGACAGTGAACCTGTAGCGCGGCTGCTTAGCTGTGACCTACGAGCTATGTAGATAATATCTGTGTTTAGATATATATACATTTTTAAAGAGCACTTTATCAGACCAAGGTTTCACTGCAGATGATATCTGGCAAGCCAAAAATAAAACAATGATGGGTATCTGCTCTCTGTACAGATGTGTAACCAGAGTTTGAATGTCAAACTGACCACAAGTTTTTGCTGAACTTGACCAGATTCTGTGTTTATGTAACATGAGTATTTTCTCTGCTTTAACTGATTCCTTCTAAAAAACTGATAATTTTCTCCCTTGACATATGACTCACGCAATAAGTATAAGTTATAATAGTGTTAAACTGGTTGATTATGATCATTATGTTGGTGATCATTTTCAAAATATTTATTAAGATAGAGGTTTACTTTTTTTCAGCTCTGCAGGTCCTTCCTCTTGTCCAAATATGGACATATAAATCTCTTCCACCTCTGAAATTAATCATCTTGTACTGAGTTGACTCACAGCAGCAGTATGTGGAGGATGGGTTAATACAATAAACTTCTGCAGCTCTGCGTGGGTATTCAGCTGCCACTGGAAACATAGCGCTGTAAAAACAATCCACATTCCTCAAACAACAGCAGCACATTACATTTCCATGGCAATCAGATATATGAAAAAGCAAAGTTTCTACTGACTAAAGCAGCAACAATGATTAAATTATAACTAAATGCTTACAGGTGTTTTTTTTTAAGTCATGTGTGTGGGTACATAAAGGCTGCAAATATATATATATATATATATATATATATATATATATATAAAAAAACCCTCCCTCACCCACCCTCCCATCTCCTTGGGTAGGGCGGGTGGTTGTTCATCTCAAGCTCGGGTTCTCTACCAGAG
>JBAMIG010000016.1:3518792-3537582 GCA_037177335.1 Kiunga ballochi | reverse complement strand
TTCTGTATACAATGCCGGCTACTTGGTTATGGTGCTCCATGTATTCTTTACCTGCCAGTATCTTGCACCCAGCTGTGAGGTGCTGGATATATATACAGTATATACTGTATACTGTAGATATATATATATATGTATAATGTAAATTGGTATATATATGTATATAAGCTATTTTAATTCAGCTGTGGAGGTGTTCAGTTCCACATGCAGCAACAACAAACTATGTGATGTGTGTGGAAGGACAGAGAGGTGCAAAAAATATTGTAGCATTATCATCAATGCCAGCCTGATTTTTCCTGGTACTGAACTGGAGATTAAATCTGTGGTATTGCACATCTTATCTTAGAGGTTTTCATACATTGAGTCTCATTATTTACTATCATTACTTAAAGATGTCCTTAAAGTCTCATTTTCCAAACTGCTGGTGGACTTGAAGGCAACTGAAACTCATTACAGTTTGACATCTGACTGTTTTTCCAGTTCGATTAATTTGACTCAGAATTCACACTTATAACTTCCGAGTCACATGCCGTGTGGGAACTTTGCATGCTGAGGTTTGCAAGAACTTTTCTGCTTTGTATCTGTGAACAAATGCTCATGAAAGCACTTTTTCCTTTTTTTCTTCTAATCTTTTCTTACAATGTTTTCTAACGCTGACTTTTATAGCTCAGACATGAGTCTTATCTTAGACCACACGAATGACTTCCTTAGTTTCTAAACAAACTGAATCTAACTTTATCTTGCCTCTATATAAATATATTTTAGTGTAATTAGTGACTGAAATCCAGAGGGAAAACAACCGTATGGATTAAATCCTACACTTCAATATTTGTCCAGTTAAAGCAACAATAAAGGAGTTTGACTTTTTTTAAAGCACTTTGTAATAAATATTCCAGTGTGTAAAATGTTCCTGGGGCACCTGGAGGTTGAGATACTACAGTTTACAGCTTTAGCATCCAACCCTGCACTTTTTGCTTTATGGAATCACATCACACATAAACAACTAGATAACAAAACATTTTCACTCAACACGCTACAGGAGAGCCCTGCGATGGACTGGCGTCCCGTCCAGGGTGTACCCCGCCTCTCGCCCGTTGGATGCTGGGATAGGCTCCAGCCCCCCCACGACCCTGTTAGGGACAAAGCGGTAGATAATGGATGGATGGACGCTACAGGAGACTGTGAGGGAAAGCAGATAACGTGTACAACGAAGACAACGTACGAGGATAAACATCAAATTAGTTTTTTTCTGCAAGAGAGAGCTCAGATAACCAGCGCTAGCTTCGTTGTGGCTATTTTTAAATGAGTGGCTTTTTTGTCCTTGTTGTGTTTGATTTGCCTGACTCTGCTGGTAAAGTTGATAATGTGTGGGATAATAATCATCAAAAGAATTCACAATCATTTCTCATTCTGCTGTGGTTGATTTCTTCACTGAAATGGTTGAAACATGCATCTATACTCCAGATCTGGAGTTTATAGCATTACTAATTACAACAGCAGGATGTTCATCAGATTAATAGCAAGATTTGAGCCAATCATTGTTGTCTCCACCTCACCAATGAAGTCTCAGCACCTTTTTCACATGACCTCCTCTCACCTAAAAAAGTTCTGTCAGTTTTTGTCAATGAGATGCTAAAGTTTTAGAAGTTTACCAACTTTCAAAAGGGTTCCTGCTCATTAGCAGAATATGACACCGTAAGCTACATCATAAACATATTCAGTTCTCACATGTGCAACGTTCACATTACATAAATCTGTAAGTCACCTAGAATAGAACATTTTATATATAGTTTGATCATTCTTTTTGTGAAGATATTTAGATGTCAAAGTGTCATTAAATCATTCTCGTCAGGTCCTGTAACATTACATCACACTGTCTCTTTAAAATGCCGCTGGTGTCTGAAGTCCTCTGTCTCTTCAGCACAGAAAGAGAAGGACAAAAGACAAAAAGATTCATGTGTTTTATTTTCATTGCGGATGAAGTTATAGACTCAAACCTCCAATCTGCTTGTAAACATAAATCCTGTTCCTATGTGACATAAACAAGGCATTTTATGTAATCAGATTACAAATATATAGCTCCAAATACAACTGTTCACACTTGGAATTAGAGTATATCTTCATGTGTCCTCAAGCTGCCTTTATTATCTAGATTTCACAATTTTATTTGACTTATATAAAATATCTTTTGAGATCAATTAACGGTCATGTACCAGTAGATTTGCAAACTGCATATTACCACACAGTCCAACCTGATATAAAATATAGAGGCAGTGTAGTTAAACACTTTTAAAGCACTTTGTTCTTACCAGGTAATTAGCAACCTCACTCAAATTTAATGTCTAAAAGTAACCATACCTATCCGGTTTTTAGTGGTTAGCCTTTAAGGTTGTCATGGAGCTGCAAACAGAATAAAGCCTCATTTAGCTGGGATGATTTCCAAATGTGGTCTGAACGATCTGATCTCCATGATTTTTAATATTTCTAATTTGCACACGTCTAAAATAAGCACAGTCCAACTCTGATTGGCTCACTTAAGACACATTAGGTCCTTTCTGCTAAATCACATGGCCTCTACTGCTTTCATGCTTAGTGTTTCATCTGGTTTTATCGTAGCACTACTCTGCACCCAAGTCAATTAAAAACAAATTGTGGGTCTGGTTTCTGGTTTTGGATCAAGTCATTATTAGAAATCTGTCCCCCAGCAAGGCTCCATGGACATGAGATTAAATGACAAGTTGCAATAATAACAAGGTTATAAAACTTTTATTGATCCCCTCAGAAGATGACTTTATAAAGCAAATCCACACATACTCCGATTTACATAGTTTTTTTTTGTTTGTTTGTTTTAACGTAACATTATGGCACCATTACTTTTTATTATTTCACCAGAGAAAAATATTGATGTGGCTGTGGCCATGGTTTTATTTATACAAATGAAGAGGAAGTATGCATCTTTAACAGACCCACTATAAAATAACAATAACACCATAACAACATTCCCAAAAAACAGAATAAGCCAGGCCAGTAAGACTCGTTTAAGCCAAAAGATTTGGGTGCAAGTTAAAATATACATTCCACTGACGTGTTGTCTGACACTAGCGTAAAACTCTGCCCGACAGAACAGTCAAGGAAGCACAACTGGTTTCCCCTTTGGAAGCAACACAGTGGTAAACAACTGATAGACAATATTAAACCCAAGGGTAAGAGCTAGGTATAATCGACAGATTTATGCATGGGTGAACCCGACTGTGCAAGAGCCATCAATTCTGTATCTCTGTCAGTACATGGGAATGTTTCCTCCGTCTCCCTGTGCCTGTCATTATATTTATCCCCATTCCCTGTTAAGTGCTGATACATTTACATTTTTAGTGCTGCTCAGTAATAAAAGAGGTGGAATGATTGGAGGCCTTTTCCGTTGCTAAAACAAACATCAGTAAACTCCAATCACGTTGAGTCACCCCACGTCCACGCTTTCTTCCCCCACCCATCCACATCCATGCACCCGCTCGCAAAGCTCGGCCGCCGCCCCACAGTGTAGGTCAACAGTGTTGCGGTTCGAGTCTCCTCAGTTGCACTCACAGTTCTCGGCCTCGTTTCGAAGTTCACTCGCAAAGAGTCTGTCACCAGCAGGAGGCTCCACATCAGTAATTTGTCCATTTTGCTGAAGCGTTGAAGAAACATTTCCCAAACAAAAATCAGCAACTGAAGACATAAAGGACACAGACACATTGGAAAACAGCAGTAGGGGTTGTTTTCTGAAGTCTCAGAGGGCTGACACGCTCGTCTTTGGGCATTGTCTAACTGTAAAATTACATCATAACACAAACAATCCCAGCAAAGAAAAAAAAATCAACTTTGGAGCTTTTAACTAAACCTGCAAACAGCTGTCAGGGTCCTTTTTCTTTTTTAACTGGTTTTGATCAAACAAAGCCACAGTTTCCATCAAGAGCTGGGCTTTATCAATAATAAACATGAGGAGGAAAATAAAAATAAGCCGTTCAAGCAGAGATAAAAACCCACCTCACAGAGGGCTAAAATAAAATAAAAAAAAAAGAACTGTGCAGATTTTCAGTACTTAACATACCCCTGATGAAAATAGCAAACCCTTTTCCAAACACAGCCCAGTCGGTATCGAAGTAATTATCTACACTCCTGTGCTGCAGTCAATCTGATGCAACACTGCAATACTGATCTCTGGTGGACGATCTCAAGAGGTATAACCAAGGCTGACCAGTCATTAGAAGATCTTAACCCTGCCATCTACTGGATAAGGTAAAAACAAACCTACCTTAAGACAAGTGGTTATCGGGTTGTTTAAAATTGAACAATTCACAGCTTTACAAAGCCCTTTCCTCAGATAGCTGGTAGGGCACATCAATATAGTTGAGGCATTTGGAACAATGAATTGATAAGACTACATAGTGTTTGTGACTGTGAGCAGGAAATGAGTACCAAAAATGTCTGTTTCTATTCATTACTGAATCCATTTTGAACTGTCTGCCGTGGCTCTCGTGCCAAAGAGGAACTCTACCTGCACCCATGTTAAGTTTGACCTTTCCACTGGAATTACATTCTTTGCCTATATGCCACGGGGAAAGAGCAAAAAAAAGGGAGTCTTACACCGGCCATTACTAAGATGGTGAAGAAACACTCAGCTGTGCATTTACACCTGGGGCATTGACTGCCGCTTCCTGCAGCAAATTGTTCCCACACATTTTTAGTTCCAGTTAATCATATCCAGTGAAGTCAAAAGCAAGTCATTTGGAATGGGAGACCAGAAGAAGAAGGCACAGAGGGGTGCTTCATAAGTGTCCATGCCAAGGGAAATTGTGCATCTATACAGTTTACAATTACACCACATCTGGTGCAATGCATCATGTGTAACAGTAATCTATATCTGGGATTCCTCCTTCTCTGTAGCCACGGTTGGTGCCATGTCCTGCATTAGAAACATGGTTAGAGCCTTTGTAAAGACCAGTGCCATTAGAAGGGAAGATGGTATGAATGATGTAATCCTCTCGCAAGGGTTTCGGCTGCATTGGTTGGCAAGCCGCCATCGGTGTCATCTGGAACCCGGGGCCACGAATCTCTAGGATAGTATTGTCCTTTTTGGTGCCAGACTCAATATAATCATCATAGTTTTTACTCTTTCTTGAGCTGTTGCGAGTATAGTGGTCACGCGTACACAAATGCCCCGTTCTATGTCCATACCAGCAAAACACACCAAAAATCAGAGCGAGAGATACAGTGGCAGTAGCCCCGCCTATGATCCCTGCAAGGGGCAGCGCTATGATCTGCCGTGAGTCGTCATTGTTCTCCTCCTCTATCAGGTTAAGTTCTGATGTTTCAGCTTTTGCACAAACTAGAGCATCATCAGAGTCAGCATCTCCGGAAATTGTGCCTTTGCTTTCTGAACTGGTGGGCAGCGGCACCATGCAGATGATGTAGCTGGAGTGTGGCTGCAGGGAGGTGAGCAGATACTCTCGACGGTCACCACGGACTAGCGTCTCTGTAATTGATCCCATGGCGTTTCCAGTACCGAGTCTGAGCCAGCTCAACCTGAAAGAGGAGCTCGGCTGAGCCACGCTCCACGTAACACGGACGCTGTTGTGAGAAAGAGGCTTCACATTTAGGGCCAAGCTCTTCCCCACACCACTGCTGCTGAGAGTGTAGTCCAACCCAGAGTCAGGGAAACCTAGACCAGGTCGCTTGGAGCGCAGCGTGAAGAGAGAACCCTGTGGAGGGGTGTTAGTGGTAGCACTCTCAGCTCCAGCTAAAGCTACTTTGTCTTTAGTCCCTGTTATCCTCACTACTTCACACTCCTCCATCTCACTGCTCAGATCAATCAAAGCCATGTCTCGCACCCTGTCAGGCCCGTGGCAGGTTAGGCCGCGGACAGTGATAGAGTTACCGCGAGCTTGTAACCAGTCATAGAGCCAGCGAAGGTTGCAACCACAGTGCCAAGGATTTCCACGTACAAGCAACTGACCCAGGTTGTCGAGGTCTTTGAACAGCCCTCTAGGTAATGTGGTCAGGTTATTTCCTGACAAGTCAAGCCTCTGCAACCTGTGCATGCCATCCAAGGAACCTCGTGGGATATGAGTCATGGCGTTGTCCTGCAGGGACAGTCTCTGCAGATGGGCGCTGGGCAGGTTCACAGGCGGGGTCTGGAGAGAGTTGCGCACTAAGGACAATTCGGTCAAGTTAGAAAGGCGAGAGAATGTGTCATCAGCAATGCGCTGATTTGCCAACAGGTTCCCATCTAGGACAAGACATCTAAGCGAGGAGAGACCTCGGAAGGCATGGGTTGGGATGGTGGAGATCCGGTTGTCATCTAGACGAAGTTCCTCCAAAGATGCAGGTAGACCTGAGGGAATACTGGACAAGTGGTTGCGTGAAAGGAAAAGCAAGCGCAACCGCGGGTTATCAGCAAAGGCCTGATCCTCGATAGAAACTGTGGAAATGGAGTTGTCATCCAAGTGGAGCTTCTCTAGCAGGGGCATCCGAGCCAGTGCGCTGCGAGGAATAGTGCGGATGTTGTTGTCTTGCAAATGCAGTTCCCGCACAGATGGCGGCAGGTGCATGGGAAATTCATCCAGTTCATTATCATAGAGGTAGACCACACGGACAGAGAGCTGGCGCTCCAAGGATGTGGGAAGGCCGGGGTTGTTGATGTGGTTGTTCTGAAGGTAGAGCACAGAGGCAGAAGGAGGCAGTGATGGGATGGAACTCAGTCCACGATCGTTGCAGTAGATAAAATCCTCATCACACCTGCATACAGATGGGCATAGCATCTCTATATCTCCAATGAATCCTTGTATTGTGGCAGCAGCAAATTGAAACATGCCAGCATGAACTGTCAAGCAGAGAAAGAGCATGAGGAGCCAGGCACCTAGCTTGGCTTTGCATGGAGGTGCCATTATGTTAAACATAAGCACTGTCTCTTATCCAAGCGTTGTATTAGTCCTCAAACTGCTGCACTGAGCTGGAATCCTGCGACCTCCACCCTAAAAGAGAAAGAGAAAATTAGCACAGTTATCTGATGCACAAAGAGGTCAGATGGAGGTTGCATGTGAAAACAGAGATTTCTAATGAAAAAAATATATACTAAAAGACTGTGTTACAATTACTTTTTCCACAGAGTAACGTCCCTTAAGTGACACATTTGTGTTTCATAAACATTTAACATTAATCATAAGGATGTGTGCTTGTGGATGGCTCACTAAGGATTTCCAATAAAGCCATTGTTTAAAAGCAGAAAGGACGACAGCAAAGGTGACAATTAGGAGAAGTTATTTTTAAAAATTGCAAACAGTTTTAAAAGTTAATGCTGATGTGCTGTGAATATTAACATTAAATTCAATGCCTTGTCTCTGAATTTGATTAATCCAATTTTACATTTAGAATGAAACTTTGTGAGTGAGTATGAAGTCTTGAGAATACATCCCACTTCTAAATTATTTAAGAGGTCTTGAGAGGCTCCATAACAGCATTAGGATCTGCCTGAAGATGGTTGCATTAGCCGGACGTAACCAAAGATACTTTTCATTACAGAGAAGCAAGAGTGTGTTTAGTACACAGTGGTGGTCATGAGGCCGTCATGGTGCCACACAAGTGCAATAAAATAGTAGTGCAAAGATGCAATCTGCAGCTGATTCAACAGCTAATTAACTGGATGCGGTCCCCATAGCTGTTCAGTGGGAATTGACGTAAGCTGTCGTCAGGCCTTGATTGGCACCATGATTTGTTGTTGTTACTGATTAACTGAGAGACGCCGCTTAGAGTAAACACAGGATTGACTACAGAGATTTGAAAACTGGTACATTGCAACACTTTCAGTGACAACTTGAGCTCATCACAGTCTTCAATAACCAGCATCATTAGTCAAACTGCTCAGTCCCACGCAGCGGCAAACATGGCCAGGCTGCAATATCGATTACCTCGCAAATCCGAGGTGATCTGTCAGAGTCGGAGCCCTCACAGAGATTACAGGATTCTTGAAAGTGTTAGTCAACCAGACGAATGACAACTCCCCTGGGAGCTGAATTTGTTAAATGCGTATTTGCAAACATTAACCTGTGTGTACTTATTCAAAACCTGTCGGGACAAACTTGGATGACATTTTGCTAAATTCAAGCGTAATGAGTCAGTCTGAAGAAAAAACAGCTTCAAAGATGCCAACAGTTGTTGAGCCATGGCACGTCAAGGATCATTTATTGAAAAATAGCTGCTAAATGCCATCTATCACTGGAAATATTTAGCCCCTTCTCATGAGTGGAGGATTCCATTTTCACAGGGAGTGGTGGTTGTCAACAAGTGAGCATGTTAGACTTTAAAGACCTTAACTATTAAACATCTGGACACTTCATTGCTTGTTGATCTGATCAATCTATCTTTATTAAATAGTGACTTATTAGAAATACTCATAACAAGCTCTTCCTCTCTTCAAATATGTGAATGCAGTCTCCATCTTCCTGTGGGTGTGCAAAAGGCACACTCTTGTTTTATTTCAATGCAGCCCAAGCGTTCACCGGTCTCGACCCTTAGTCTGTTCTGAAATGAGGGAAGCCTCCATGCAGCGTCCCTATAGCTCCAGAAAATATTCATATTCACTGTTCATTTCAACTGCTACCCACTAATCCCTTTTTGTGCCCATTTCCACTTCAATCCCCTCGACACAGCAAAGTGGAGTCGGTGCACTTTAAGTGGAACCTGAAGTGTAAAATAAAAAATTTAAAACGCTGAGATTGTTACTTTACACAGTTTGATATTGATTCATTTTATGACCAGAAGGGAACAGATACGGTGTTTTCTACTACAAGTGTTCACATGGTCTCAGTGTGTGCAGGTTTTGTGTGTGTGTGTGTGTAAAAGAGTCTGAGTAGTGCTAAAGAATGGATGACTTTTGAGTCCCGAGAGCTTCAGCAGTGAGTCTCTTGAACACTGGAGTATTTGGGTCAGCCCTTTAAAAACAAGATAGATGTGGTGTGAGGCTGAAGTGGTGCAGAGAGGCAGAGAGGGATTAATAGAGCATATGAGCTGAAATACTCTAGATTAAGCAGGAGCCACAAAGAACAGCGGACATGTTTTAGCTTGTTGTCTTTTCCCGTCACATGGTTGTTCATTTTTCTTTTTTAATTAGAGATTGGTGCACTTTAGGGCTCTTTGTGAAGTCCTCTTAGTTTGTGTGTCCATGCAGGATGAAGCATTAACCCATATGTGCACAATATATGGCTGCAGACAATGTTTTGGTTATCTATGGTGGGGAGTAACGCATGGATGTGGGGTAATGTCTGAGCCAGACAGCCAGCCGCCTCAGGCAGAGTACAGTACACACAACAACCCCCAATCTAATACTGAAACCCATTGCTGGATCAATTTACATAAAAAACAGACAGAGAGAGAGAGAAGGAGAGAGAGTGATAGAAAGTGGCTTTGGGCAAGACCTTTTGCATCCCATCTCCTCACTAAGACCCCCAGAGGAGGGATGAAGCTGAGAAATCTGGAAAACTGGATTTTAGATGGCCAAAGGAGTTGCAGATGGAGCAAGAAATCCACTTCACTGATTGCAGTGAAGAGATAATTGCAGACCACAGCTTATCTTATGCTGCATGTCCGCGGATCACATTTTAGTTTATGGATTTGACTTGTGGAGCAGATGATGCAAAGGAACATCGTTAGAGCGATGATGGAGATGAAAAACTGAGAGGATGTAGATGGGACAGAATGAAGGCAGGAAAGCTTGGCGTAGTCTTTTCAGTTAACCATAAATGGTTTGGTCATGGCATTTTTCATTATTATATCTTATTTTCATCCTTAAAGTACAGATAATAAAAACCTTTACGGTTTCATTTAAATGAAATAAGCAGAAATCTGTGCCAACATTAATGTTACTCAGCTGTTTTGAATCTTGTATTCACTCCCTGACATATTACCAGAGTGAAACCCTCTGCACTTGGTTCATAATGAATATTAATAATGAATCATTTAATATACCGATGTATAAATCTCTATCATCTCCTCTTGGAAAACATGCAAAGAGAATATGCCACTGAAGCTGAATGAATCACAGAAGAAATAGATTTGCTTTCATATCATCTTGTTTCTTTTGTTCTAAGCTTATGCACCTATTTCATGGAACTAGGGATTGATTTAATTTGTGATCAGCAATTTTTCCTTTCTCTACTGCCTAAAAAACAGTGTTTATAACATATGGCATGATTTTTGCTTTATTCTGGTGAAAATGAAGCTCTTGCTTTTGCCAAATAGATCATATTAACCCTCGAAGGAGCAAAAGACGTGTATTTTTTGTCAACCTTTGGTTTATTAGACTTTAATAACATTGTGTATCATTCAGTTATGCATATAAACAGATGGTAAATTTATTTTTGATTATTCAAATGAAATAAACAACATTCATGTAAAATTGGACTAGAGCTGGAACATTTAGCTGAAAGGAGGCATGTGCATTATTCAGCTCTTGCTTATAACAGCTGAAGCAATTTCATACCCTGCATTTTTACATCTAAAGGCTGCATAAATATGGATTATATTAATAAATATCAACGTCTACTGTTTACTATATAAGGAAACTGCAGCTTCAAACGAGTCACAGTCACTTCGGGAGTCAAAGCGACTTGATTTATGGTTATACTGCTTTATAACAGATTTAAACGCTACAAGACTGTAATGCATTTAGTCATGCCACCAGTCTGATTCCTCAGCGGCTCTGCTGCAGTAGCCGCTGCCCCTGATTTTTTTTCTTTATTCGTTCCCCAACAAAGCGAGGTTGCAGGTAAATCTTCTCGGCATTAGCAAAAGGGCAGCAGCTACTTTTCTCCTGCTTTCAGTGTAAAGCCTAAGCTAAGGCAGAATCTTACACAGATCCACAACCTTTTGGGGGAGGGAGGGTCGTTCAGGAGATTCCTCATGCTAATCTTGATCAATAGTGTAATCCAGCAAGTCTCTCAAATGAGTCAGTCATCTTAACCGACCTGGATCTGACCTGAAAAACGTCAATAAATATGGCTGTTTTGAAATATTTATGTAATACAGCTATTTATTATTATTATTATTATTATTATTATTATTATTATTATTATTAAGCCTTGTGGTCATGGTTAAATTATTATTTTGTGAGATGTTTCGTTCTCATTGTTTGTCAAATTACTTCACCCACCTTTACCCGAAACAAGTATTCTTACCTATTAGCATTTTCACTGTTAGCATTTAGTTAACAAAAAGATTTGCAGTTAGCTGATCATTCATCAGATGTTGATGTTTATTCATAAAAAATCTTTTTAAATCTAAAATGTCCTGCTTGAAATGCAAAAGGTTTTTCCTGCTCTTCATGACAGTTTTAAATTAAGAAAACTGATTAATGATTAAGTCTTAATGCAATCAGAGTGATTAATAAAACTCCCCCTGACTTCCTCGTCTGTAATTGTATATCATCTTATGATTAGTACTATAGAAGAGCAAAAATGTATTAAGGGAAAAATAATACACTTAATATTTAATGGCATTATGTTTGCATGCAAAATGTATGAGGAACTTAGGGCACGCTGCAGAATGTGTTATTATATAAATGCTTGTAGAGGAAGCCATGATTAAAAGGAAAGGAATAGAGTTGGCTTTGTGGTCTTGGCTTTATAAATGTGCACGCCTTCTGGGTTTTTCTCCTTCACTATTTTTTATCAAAAACCTGTTATTGGGCTTTACTTTCTGTGTCTTTTTAATTGTCTTTCAAACTTTCCTTAAAAGCAATTTAGTTAAAAACTGCACAGCGGCCCACATCGTTAATGTCCTGAAAGTGAACTGGGTCCTGCAGCCCCTGGAGGTGTCCGTGCTTCTACGTCTTCCTCTGCCTCCATCTTGTTGGGCATGTGGATGTTCCTGCAATGGGCTGTCCCTGTTCTGTGCTCTTTAGCGGCTCATTTGCATGTTTCCTGAGCACAATTCACCCCCAATGTTCTGTTCACACACACACACACGAACACACACATGAACTTCTTGTTTTGTTGCTTTTCTGGTTCATGGAGTTTTTCCTCTGGCAGGTGCTCCTGATGATTGCCTGCTGTGTTTTCTTAGCTGATTCAGGATGTTTACTGTTAGTTAACAGGTGTGGCAGCTGGTTGAGTGTGATTACACAGCTGTTGTTCTTTGCTACCTTTACTCCATCCAGCAGCTAGGTTCAAATTTGTCATCAGGATTCAATTTAAAAAAAAATGTAAATAATTAGTTGCATCTCTGATTCAAAGGGAGCCTTGTATCCAGAAAGGACAGGACAGAAAGAAAGAAAAAAAAGATAAGCTCAGTACACTGAAGCTGAGCTGGGATTAGCGGATGAGTGGGTGACTTTGTCTTGTTTAAAATCAGATTTCTTCTTAAGCTTGATTTCTGATGTGAAATTACTTTTATTATTCTCAAATAAACTGCTGCCTGTTTGTTGAGGAAGTGCAGAGGAAGCTGTGGCATAATGGAGGACCACCACAACAGCAACAATTGGGAAAAAAGCTAGAAAGGGAAGCAGCCCATTGAAAGGTGTTGATCTGCCTCACTGGTGTATGATGCACTGAGACAGTTTGTGGCTCTGCGAATAAACTTATGTGCATCACGCTGTATCTCCGATCATAATATAAACTATGATCAAGGCCTCACTGTCTTCTGCATCTATTTGCTTTGTTTCATCCTGTCACTTCAACTTAAAATAAAGGAAAATGATTCATCTCAGTGAAAGCTAACTTCCTGAATAGAAAAGAAATTGCACATGATCGTTTTAAATGGGAGTTATAAGTGGAAATTTATCTTCCTTCTTTAAGTCAGGGAGTCAGCCTGTGGTTGTCACGCTTCAGCAACAACTCTGATTGGATTTTTTTCTATTATTATTTATTTTATTTGTAGGAGACAGAGAGAGGGAGGTTGGTTAGTTTAATTGGTTAAATTTGAATCCAACCATGACAAGTGGAAATATAAACACGGGGTTGTGGGAGGCCCAGTTTAAAAACAAAAGCTGCACCTCCAAGGTGAAAATGAAGCCCAGAAATCGAAGAGGAAAATGGAAAAGACAGGACTACTGGGAAATCTGTCCGTTTCTCGATCAAGTTGTGGTAGCCATATTGGAAGCCAAACTAATAGAAACATGGTCTCCAGGATTTTAAGGATAGGAGGTTTAACCTGCACAAAACAGGTGCCTCTTTCAGCCATTAGAGAAATGATGATGATTGAGACGGGTTAAGGCAATAGTGAAGTGCATTACATTATAATAACCGAATAAAAACAAATGCAAAACTAATCCTGTGCTGTTCTGTTGGAAACACCAAAGCTGTGGCACATGAGGGCAGTTACTATGATAGGAAAGTGCATCTTATATGGAGTTGCTCACATTTATTCTTAGGGTCAGTAGAGTGTCACAGATTAACATCCATTTTGTTTATAAAGCAAAAGGAAGCCACAAATGTAAATATATAACAGCCACGTTTCCAGCAGGAATATTTATGCTGTGAAGCAACCATGCTAACCACCACACCACTTCATATACAAATTATCCGTTCTATTTAACATTTATTGCTTAAATGAATGAGTGAGGGTTTTATATTGTCCAGACCAAGTCAAATATCTGCAAAAGTATCAGCAAAAAAACCCTTTAAATTAATAGAAATCTAATCCAAAGCTGACAATGTCATGACAAGCATATCCCATTGTAGCTTCAGGTTTAGCGAGCTTAAACTAGCTTTTAGCTAAAAGCTATAATGTTAGCTTTAGCTCACTTGAATTGTATTGTTTTTCTCAGGACACTGTTTGCAAACCCTTTGCTGGCCATAGTTTCTGCATATCGCAGCTTCCTAAGTGGATGTAAATATGAGGTTGTACAGCATCAATGTTAATTTAATAATTCATTCAAAAAGAGGACACAAAAGTACTTCCGGTTATATAACTATTAAGCTCACATCACTCCACACTACAAAGTGAAGAGAAAGTCAATGCAGCGGACATAATTAATGTACAATATGTCTCAAACATGCAGAAGACATCTGTCTTTTGACGTTGGCATGTGTGCAAGAGGAGAAATGACAAACAGGTTTATGTCCTGAGAACCTTCATGTGTTCATGCTTTCAATGCACTTTATTTAGAATAATCCTGTATTTTAAATAAATTTAAATCAACTTATCGTACATCCCTTTAAATGGAATCGGTACCAAAAAAAACTAATTTTAGTGCCTGAGTAGAGCAATCGTCAGACGTCAGTTTTCATCATCTCCTGGAGGCTAAGATTTTATTATCCTATTTTACAGTTCACAACATAAACTCATCTGCCTCTCATGGGCTTAGCCTTTCTCATTTATGCCATCTAACAACCAATCCTCCAAATGAAAGCAACATATCTGTCATTTGTTTGAACTCTTGAAAAGACTGGTCTCCCTCAAAGTGCCACCCCCACAAGCTGCATAAAGAAAATAACGCCTCATTTAATTGTTGTCAGTATGTTGCTCAAAAAGCCACAAAGTCCTAATCAGAAGGCTGGAAAAGTGGCTGGGTACATTTAAATGTAGACGGAGACCATCACAACCCAACAATCTTCTAAATGAGCTTTGTTAGTTGCAGTTCTTCTCTTCATTGTGGCTTAAAATTGTCATCATCTCTGTTTTACATGACACATCAGCTGTCAGTGTCTTATAATCATATTGCAAGTCTGACTAATTGCCTCTTTTCATTTAAATTTTTTTAGCTTCTACACTAAATTTAAGCAGAGTTTTGCCCAATAAAATTTTCAAAGGAAATCATAGTGCCTAACATTACTTTAATATGGTTGCTTTCTAGTTTTTAAGGCATTAGTGTATATAAACAGACTCTTACTGTAAATACAACCTTGTGCTATCAGGCTTGGGGCAGAATGACTGTATTAGTCTCTTAACAAAAAATAGAAGGAGAAATGAACATCAGCCACCCCCGAGGCTCAGAAAAGATGCAACACTTGAATATGACTCTTCAAGATGTGTGGGTTTTTCCTACATGAGATATTATATGTGGGAGAGCTCTTGTTTTAAGAAAAGTTGCTTTGAATCCTGTTTTGCCAGTAATTTAACAATATATATATGACCATAGATGACCTTTATGGTTACCTACCAGGAGGTCATAATGGGTTTAAAATATAAAACAAACACAAATGTATTAGTTATTATAATTAACATATGTCTTTCACATTATATTAACATTAAAAAGAAGAAAATCTTTTCTACAGAATAAACTATGTAAAATATTGGTAATATATTTCTATTTTGGAATAAACATGAGGCATTTGTCCTGTCTCCATAAAACACTAAACTAACAGCATTAACCCTAATGAGGACAATAGAATATTTTGTTAATACCTGCTTGCTTTTGGAGAAATCTAACTGGTTGCTTATTTGGCCTCCTGCCAAAAATGTGAGAATGAAGGTGATAATTGAGCTTTTTAATGTCTGTTAAACAGTTGATAAGTGTTTGTTTAATGGCCTCATTACACTGTTTTTAAATTACTGACACCATTTGAGAAAAAAGCTACCATCAAACTTGTCCTGTGAAAGTAAAACTTCTCAAATGAAAGAAAATTGCAGTCATTTTCCATCATTTTGTGCAGTTTGTAGTAATGAGTCTGATGTAGACTGCTGCTTTTTCAAACCTCATCCAATACAAAGGTTCATCAAGGTAGATTCACAGATTAGATTAATTTAAAATAATTATGTCTTTGTAACAGCTAAAAATTTAATTTATTGATTTAAAAAGTAAAAGAAAAAATGGAGCGGCTCTTGTTGTCTTCAGGTGAAATATATATAAAGCAACACTAAATAGGTTTCCATTTTTAGAGGTTTGTGCTTCTCACTTGTTCTGATGCTGCTTTTGGGGCCACCATCGTCATCAGGGACTCAAGTTTCCACCTCGGACCTTCATATACCTTTAGCTTTGTGGCATTGCATCAAAAACCTGTAACTGTGTATCAACTCACTGAAGTTGAGTCAGAAAGAAGAAGCAAGGAAAAGAAAGAGAAAGTGACTGATGTAAAGTAAAGAAAAGAGTGAGCGTTGGACCTACGTTCACTGAATGGAAAGCGCTCAGGATGCAAAATGGATGCATCAGTAGGGTGAAACTAACGTGTCTCACAGCGGTCTAACCCCAGATCAGGCTCTGTATGAGTGATTAGGGGTCAGCATTTTTATTCCAGGTTTAGTTTGGAATAAAAACAAAAAGTTTCTAAATTCTGGTCCAGATTTTAGTAGATTGAAAAGGAGAAATTTACCAGGATTAAAGCTTTGTTTGCACTCTGAGGCAGTTGTAGAAGACAAAGTAGTTCTGCATCTATAGTACAAGCAAAATAAATACAGTATATTAAGTTCCCGGACAACAAAACAATTATTTTATATTTATTTATCAAGAGAAATGTTTGCTAATCACAGTGACTTTAACATAATGGTAAAATGTGGTGCCTTAAAAAGCATGGAACCAGCATCAAAATCAGGAAAATACTTAGCCGGTTTGTTTACACTGTAAAACAACGAAATCCTTAAAGCTTCTGTGTTTCTAAAACCAGGAATCAGAAACAAGAGGATAACAAATCTAAGTGATAAGCTTACTTCTTGAAGTGGGGCTGACAGCGAAGGAGGTGCTGCCGCACCATCTGCACTATCCTTCCCAACACGATTCCTTCAAAGTCTGCAAACGTTATCTTCACAAGCTCCTGCCAACACGTAGTCCGTAAACTCTGGGAAGTGGTGTGTAGGAGTGTGTGCTCACTCTTTAGCTCTTCCTTCTGCATTTACAACTTTTCAGCGTCAGCGCAGATTTGTTGAGTCCATATCTGTCTCTGTGGAGAAATACGGGACAATCATAAGGGATCATGTGTGACCATCAGTGTCAATCAAGTGTCAAGATGTCACTTTTTCTTTTTTTTTGATGAAATTACAACAACATAACAGATTTAAGCAACGCTCCAGTGTGCTGTTAGTTATTTTATACAGAGTTTGTTTTCTATTTGCATTATTTTATCATTCAGCCTAAACAGACTGAAAGAATAAGTTATTTAAATATATTTTATTAAACTATGATTAACTTTATTCTAACTAAATCAGACCTTTTTATTACAGCTGTGACTCCATTTTAATACAAGAAAAGGAAACACTTTAGAGTTTAAGTAGTGTTAAAAGCAATTTGGAAAAACAAAGTGAGCTGTGAAAAGCACTTAACATTGTGCTCCTTCTTAGCAAAACCCATAACCACATGACCACAACAACTAGAAGCTGTCACATCAAAGTCATTTTAAAGAAACACTTTTAGAGCGGCAGTGATTTCAGCTGAAACACTGATGGGAAATCTTACAGCAAAGTCACAAAAGCCACTGAAGTATTGATTTAACTCCTTTCTCCACTGCCTGCATCACAACTGCACTTGTTTTTTTTTTTATTATTATTTGAATAAAGGTAAATATTTATTAACATTTGAAGCGCTCATATACCAAATGCTCTTTCTGATTTCCCGCAGGGGGCTCTGGAAGTTTGCACGCCGACACCAATCACCGGTCCGTTCTCATCCTGACGCTGATCGCTTTGTTTCTCTTTTTGTTTTTTTCTGAACACAAAAGCTGTTGTGACAGAAGACAGAGCGCCGTCTTCCTTCAGCGTCAGACTGATTTACTCCTCTTGTCGTGAATCTGAGCCTCGTTTGACCCTTTAAAGCCAAACAGGAAGCGGAGAGAAGAGATTCCTGTTCAGAATGTATGCTGAACCTTTAAGCATCAAGCCCTCAGACACAGCTAGAAAATGCATGTAATGGACCACCTTTACCTGCAGCATCATCAGCACTTTACCAGTTTATTCATTAATTTATTTTCCTTTTAAATCTTTGGATAAGATGCTACTTTTAATGTTGTTTAAAGTGTCATCTTACCATTTCTACCACTTCCTACTAGTTTATTTAATTAAGAAGCAGCTTTTATAGTCTGACAAACAGTTAGATGACCCTAAATCGGTTGTATAATCTTCCTGTTTGCCATTCTAAACAAGGCGAGTTTATTTGTGCAGCACAGTTCATTTAAAGTGCTTCACATAAAAATTTAAAAAGCATTTTCAGGCGTTTCAGAGAAAAAGACAGAAAAAAAAAGAAGCTAAAATCATAGTAATCTCCTGAGCCCCACCAGTCACGTGATGTTTTTGCTGTATGTGTGATGTGTTGATATGAAACATTTTGTTTCAGGACACAATGCAGGAAAAGATTGATGAGATCATTTAGGAATTGTCCAGCAGAGCAGCTCTCATTGTGTTGTTTACAAGAGACCGCTGTGTCCACTGTTCAGACACATGAAAACACACACACAGCAGTTTTATCCTTTGACCAGACCAAAAACAAACATTTCACCTTTAAATGTAAAAGTTCGTATCAAATTTGTCTTTTCATACAAGCAGCTGTGTCTCTTCTGCGGTGGGATTTCTGACTAATCTGCTAAAGGAAAAGCTGTTTTCACACATTTTATCCCAGCTTGTTGGAAGATTGGGATCTTTTCTGTGGGATCTACATCTGTTCGTGAAATGTGTATGAATACATAAATATATACATTTTAGATGACAATATATAACATATTTATTTTATTTCTTGCTGGTGAAGAATTAGCACCAGCCAGAAAATTCATTATCATTAAAATTCACCACATAAGATTGTTTTCAGGCAAGTTTCTGAGTTATGTGAAGCTCTTTTTTCCCCCTTTTCTTTTTTTAGGACTATTCTTCAGAAGAATAGTCCTTACTGAATCTAAAAATAGTC
>JBAMIG010000016.1:3481962-3518692 GCA_037177335.1 Kiunga ballochi | reverse complement strand
GAAGCTCTTTTTTCCCCCTTTTCTTTTTTTAGGACTATTCTTCAGAAGAATAGTCCTTACTGAATCTAAAAATAGTCATGTTTGAGTCTGAATTTAAATAAGTTATAAGTAAGAGAATAAGATGGGGAGGGAATATGATTATTTAATTTGGGTTTTGACATACCATACGGAAGTCAATGAGTCCCGTGGTCATTGTCACAACTCCAAATGATGAGAACAAGAAGGCCTTCCAGTGTTTGTGCCTCCTGCACCTGTCCCATTTACCTTACTCACCATCTTTATTTCATGTCTCTGGCTTTCTGTTCTATCACATCCAGGGAGGAGTGTGAAAAGCCTTGCTGCAGATAAACATTCAGAACGGATGTTACATGCAAATGAAAGCCTGAATTTGGAGTTGAAAAGATGAGCTTCCCATTAAAGTAGAACTGTAAAAAGGGAAGTGCACACTGTGCAGACAGGGGATTTATTACCAGTGCATCATCTGATACACAGATAGACAGTGATTAATAAGTATTTGGTACCAGGTGGCAGCATCAAGTAAAATAGATACATAAAGGGAAATAAAAAAGCCTAGGTTATCCGTGTACTTGTTTTCAACATTGCAACAAAAGAAAGGTTCATCATGTTATCCAGAAAAAGAGAGAGGGACGAGAGACTGTTCAGCAAATAGATGCATTTATTTTACTGCTTTCTTCAGATTAGTTTTACTAAGCTAGAGCTGCAGATGTGTGGTTGGTGACAAAATGTTCACGATTTGCTGAAAAATCCTTTAAAATCAGGAAACCCTCACTAATCCCTGCACTGTACTTATAAAACAGTGTTGCAGGCATCTCACATGAGTCTGCATCTTCTCCTCCAACGGGCTCCACCGTAGCCAAACCGTCTCTTTTCTCTCGCCTCTGTCACCACATCCCATAATTCCTCCTATCATTGCTATGACACTAAGCTGACCTTTTGATTCCCGGCTCTGACACACAGGTTGGGTTGCATAGCTCCAATTTTCAGGCTGAAATCGCCAATTGGATTCCTGCCAAACACCTCTCGATTGACCTTGACAAGACTGAGCCGCTGTTCTCCCCTCAGAAATCCTGCCCTTAACAAGAGCCGTCAATCATCGTGACACCCGCGCAGTTTCTCCTTCCCACAGACACATTTAGTTTGATCTTAGACAACCAACTGCTGCAGCTGCTATTTCAGATTTGCTGTGTGTGAAATCTGCTGACTCAGGCCCACAAATACTCTTTGTCTCCCATCTGGACTGCTGCAGCTCCCGATCTGGCTGAGCCACCTCAAATAAGTGCAACACAGATGTTGAGCTACACTACATCATATGCATGTTGTACATGTGTTGCAGTGTTGTGATGAAAATGGTAATAGTATTTACAAGACATGAAATGCAATCAAAAGGGATCTGTATAAGTTAGTTTTTAGTTGTTTTATTTCTCACATTACATAAAATTAGATGTTTGTCTTATAAGTTTCCACATGTAGAATCAGAAATCAATTGCTCTTTATCTGTTGGGGACACGTCGAAACAAAGTCGCCGACTGGATTTAACTAAGGAAAAAAGGTAAAAAAAAGAATTGCCTTGAGAAAAGTGCTGCAGTGATTAATGTTTCAGCTGAAAACCATTTATTTAGCGTGAACTGATGCGGTGTGCAGTTTATCATTCCATAAAAAGCCATATCTGAGGATGAATCGTGCAGTCATGGAAACACAGACTCAAATTATTGGTCAACATCAAGGAAACAAGAAAAACTAGGCACTACCAAACTGGTTTTAAAAACCTGGAGGGCTGTTCGTGCACCATCAGTCATAAGAAAGAAACATGAGCACAGAATAATTTTAATTATAATGGGAGCTATTTAAATGTTTCTTAAAATCAAATCACAGAAAATTACCTCAGGAATTTTTAACAAGCTCTGTGATGAACTGGCGACCCGTTCAGGGTGTACCCTGCCTCTCACCTCATCATTGCTGGGATGGGTTCCAGTCCCTCACGACCCTGAACTGGACTAAGTGGTATAGAAAATGAAAGGATGCATGAAGTTTTAATAGATAAGTATTCTCTACTCTGCCCACACCGGATGAGCAGAGAAGAATGAATGGAAAGAAGGTACAATCATTGTGACTTTTTACTTTGTTTCAGACTAAAATGTGGTGCATGAAGGTAAATGCCAGTACTACCCACTGTACAAGACATGGAAGTAGTGTGACCTGGGGTGAGGGGGTTACTATTCATTTTACCTGATAGATGCTAGAATAGGTTTCAGCCCCTGGGACTCCACATTAAAATTTAGGCCCCATTCATTTATTTTCAATCTAATTCAGGGTCGCGGGGGACTGGAGTCTGTCACAGCAATCAGCAGACAGGGTACACCCTGGACTGGTCACCAGTCCATCACAGAGGTAACATGGAGAGCTAAACAACGACTCCTTCTCATTCCTAGGGGTAATTCAGACTGACCATTTAAACCAACACGCATGTGACTGGATGATAGGAGGAAGCTGGAGTACACACAGAGATAACCCACAAACACACAGGGAGAACATGCAAACTATACATAATAAGGTCACTGCTTAAACCTCTTCCTCAGATGAGCTTCCAACCTGCAACCTTCCTGCTGTGAGCCCACACTGCTAACCACTCCCCCACCGTGCAGCCTTCCACATAACAGCTAGTTTCATCAGGTCATTAAAGATTAAACAACTAAAAGCAATGTGATACAGCTTTCTTTGTTATGCTGTTGTTGTTTTCACAAATAAGCCTTCAAAACAAATATTCCAGATGACTGCACATTTATTAAAAACTCTTCACACAGCTGGGTTGGCTGCTGCGTCCTGTTTCCAGGCCCAGTGCTACGCTAACAGTTTTCTTTAGCTTAAGGCTCTGACATAAAACCAACAGGAAGAACAAGCAGCAACAAAATCCTGCATGATGTCTCCTCATGTCGGCTCAGTCTCAGCAAAGCACAAGTACCTAAACACACTGCAAAGATGACATCCAGCTTAGATTTACACGTGCACAAGAGAATGTAGCTTTGCCCTGCAAAGGGGAAAAAAGTCTATAAACAGAAAAAATCAATAAGAAGTAAATGTTTGCATTATGTCGGTGGTGTTAGAAGCTTTTAAGTGCATAAACTGGACAACATCTTGCTTTTTAATATAGCTTAATTAACAATATATGTATTGGCTTGTTGACATGGATACTTATATTATGCATTTTATCATTATGCAACAAAAACATGTTAGCATCACATCCATGTATGAACTATAAATATAAGAGATTGAGAGTGTGTTATTTTCTTTTTTTGATTAAGTGATAAAGCTTTATTTAAAAGCAAAACACATGTACATAGTTATCTGCTAGAGTTAGTTTTATATTTGTGTCTCATTAAAGAAGCCAGATGCTGTCATTCTGCTACTTTCAATTAGCTTAATTTAGCGTAAAGACCGTTTGAAAACACAAAGCTTGACTCCTAAAAAATTCAATAGCTTTGTGAATCTGCAATAAAGCTCTTTTTGTAAGTTTTTATTTTGTTTTTATGATAGAGACAGTCTGAACCTGTGTGGTAGCTCTGAATCGCACCGCCGGATCCCACGCATTGATGCTCGCATTACAAACACCAGAGGAGAAAACGACTGTTCCAGATGAAAAACGTTAAACTGTTTTATCTTTACATAAAAACAGTTGTTTAAAGTAAAACAGCTTATTCCATTCCACATAAAAATCATTCTGAGCTGTGAATAAAAGCACAGATATGAGATAATAAATGTTATTTAGCTCCCAAAACAAATAAAGCTAATTTTAATCTCCCTCTAGGAAATCTCTTTTCCCAACAAATCCGTCCGTAGGTTAAAATATCAGCTTGTTATTTTCCTGCTATCCCTACGTTACATCTCCAAAGAATCAGACAAATATGTCTGTCTCATTTCAACGGCCTCACAGTGGTTCATTACTGATAAGACAGCAGAGGTTTAGGACCTGAAGCTGGAGTGATTTAACACACACACACACACACTGCTCTCACACAGACAGATACCCTGCGATGTGATCAGACTTTCAATGCAGCTGCACATAACGCGTATTCACTGACGGGGAAGTGGTGGAGGGCAGCGTCGACCAGGATGACGGAGACAAAACACACTAAGACAGATTATTTCACACACTCCGTTAGCTCAGATTTCTCTCTCTCTCTCTCTCTCTCTCATTGTCCAAATGTTGTTTGCGCTCTTTTCCCATCAGTGTCCTGCTTTTTACTTCTTTCCTCAGAGGGCCGTCTCAATGACGTCTCAAAGAGCATCCTATCTCCTCGTTATCAGAGGAGTGCATCAGTCGTAATAAGAAAGCTTTTACACGGTTAATTAAGACACACAGTAATGCAGTATGCAACGCTCAATTTATTCTATATCTCCCACGTCTTCTTTAATTTTATTCCAAATCAATCTGTCCGACTCCTGATCTTTTTTTCCTCCATTATGTGGGTATTTTAACATTAAGGAACACTAGCATCCAGTGTCTATTTGATCCTTTCCCACTGTTGTCGCTCATCAGCCTATTCTTTTAATTCTCAGCCTTGATAATTATTCAGTGCAAAGCAGAGGGAATGAAAGTCATAGGAAAACAAATGAATTGAAGAAAATAAACAAGTTGTTTAGGAGATACTAAGAAGATAAAAACACTGGATGTAGATGGCAGCATTCACCAAAACACAAATATTGGCAGGGCCTGAACTACGAGGACCTGCCAGTGAAACTAATGTAAACACGGGGGGAATATAGAGTGGATGGGGAAAGAGAAGCTGTGAAAATAGAGTGCAGTAGTGTTGGAGTGAAAGCAGATGAGTAAACAGACCGATCGCATTTTAAGGGCAAAGAGGAAAAAGACAGAAGAAGATGTGAGGATGTGAGGAGAAGGAAGTAAATAGAGCGGACACTTAGGAGAGGTTAGCGAGCTGAGCCTGTCATTTTAAAGGTTCACCCGTTTGAACATTAATTAAAAGTTACCCGCTGATGAACTGCGTCGTGATGAATTGTTTCTCTTACCATAAAAACTGTGTATGCATCCCACAGGAATGGAGCCAGGTCACTAAATCTGCCATCCATGTTTTTCATGCTCTCTGCTTCTGACAGTAATGAGCTGGGCCAGTATGATTGGCTGTTCAGCAGCTGATTAAAAGTAGTTTCCTTTAATACATGGATTTACTTTGGCATTTCTCACGGACACCTAGAGGATTCATTACAGTATTTTCCGATGCAGTTTATCTCTCAGATGTAATTTCATCCTTGTTTTGGGATTTCATTTTTCATCCCATACTCCAGAAGCCAGGCCGATGTGTTAAAACATCTCTAGCCAGCATCATTGTTTACTGAACGCATCAAATGATAATGCGAGAACGACGTAATGATGTGAAATGGATGGATGGTGGTGATAAATCGGCAGAGAATTATCTGTATCTGCAGCTTCATGCAGCTTTGCAGAGCTTTTAAATGACTTTCATCTCATTATTTTGCTATTTAGGCCAAAACTTGTTCGTTCTGGTCCACTTCAATCGCACCGAAAGCATATGAAAAAACTAAAGCAAAGAGTGATAAGAAGTCTCAGATGACTCAACAATACATGAGGAGGAATAGACTTTGTGATAGATCATGAATGACTATAATCCATCAAGCTGATTTGTCAAATGATGACAAACCTACAAATTGACTGGATGCATAAAATGAGCTAAACATGCTGTAAAGCTTCATCGGATGCTTCGGGCGATGAAACCGGAGAACAAAACATCCAAAGTGTTTTGCTTCAAACAGCCAGCAGAGTAAATGGACAGAGATCAGAGCGAAGGGAAATGTCAAGGCCTGCTTTAATTCAATCTTTTCTCAGACTTTATGTTTTAGCTAAAAAGGATAAATGTTTTTTAATGTGTAAATACTGGTTTAAGTATAACAGAAGAAGCTGAAATGAGATGTTTGCTGGAAACAATATGAGCTATATTGCATTCGGTTGCGTTTCATCATGCCAAATTGCTCAAACTCAAATTGTGAGGAATGACATTATGTCAAACTAAGCTGCATTTTAATATGATAAATCAATGTAGTTCTTTTTATTTATCTATAAAGTAAGCTGCGTGAGGAAGGATGTGTTGGCTGGCAAAGCATCAAGATGGGAATTGCATGAGTCTAAGTGATGAAGACGAGCAATCCCACTTAAAATCCTACCTGCTCTGCAGCAAAAGTACACACAATGAGGACACACAGAGAAGAGTACTTGATGGTAAAGAGCCTAGACAAAGCTAGCTCAGAGTAAACACCAAAAATAAAGATGTACAGTTTGCAAGAAACATGAGTCCAGTCCGGATGACCGGCTGTGCAGCACAGGGGTTTCTGGATTTGTAGGTTTAACAGCACAGTGCAAAAGCCAGTCTTACCCAGTCCATGTCCACGTCACACCAAACAGACTGAATTATAAATCAATGAAGCATAAAACAGGCCAACAACTCAAGAGATGAGCCAGAGTTGTGTCAAATAACCAATTAACAAGGATCTGATTAGAAATGGTACCTTTACCAGCAGCTTGTTACAAAGACACAAAATTCCTTCAAATGTCTTTAGTTTAATTTATAACAAATTGTAAAGATGACTCAGTTTAAAAGATATGAAATTCTAATTTTCCTTCAACAAGATGATTACATAAGCGCTACAACCTTGCATCGCTCAGCAGGGTATCCAAATATGTTGAGGAAACTTGACAAGTAAAGACAAAAGAAGTAGCAGAACAAAAAACTATTAACAGCAGCAACAACCAACCATGTCTGAAAGAAGGGTGATCTCCAGTTTTATTCATTCCTCATCTTTTGCTGAAATCACTGTTAGGAACGTTCTGTGGCTTCATTTCCATCAAGGTGTGGATCTGAACGCATCCCACTAACAGCAAAGTTACTTTTAAGGGGTTTAAACTGGCTGAAGTAACATTTTCAGGTTTATTTGCACACTGTTTCATATGCAGGCCAACTAACATCCCCAACACACCACGTCCCCCCTCCATGTGCACTGTTCTATCGCTTGTTCATCTAGATAAGGCGCCGGACACAACGTGTGCTCACATATGGAAAGTTAGATAAGAGGAAAACTTTCATTCCGTAGCTGAAACAGGCTGTTTGAACTCTGGGGCTCGTGTTTAGCCGCAGGTGTCTGTCAGGCGGATCACTGGCCAATGACAGCGTCCCGAGAAACAAAGACTACAAAATCTTTATCTATACACACAAAGGAAAGATGGAAACCTGCCGATTCATACAGCATCATAAAACTAGCTTACAAAGCATAAAGCATTGCATTTTGGACTCAGATTTTTATTCTCAAATGGTAACCCAAACCAAGTAGGACTAGGAAGCCCAACCGGAGCGACTATCTTTCTGTGCTTTTGCTGGATAAGATGGATTTCCTGAAAAGTCTCACGAGCTTTCTGAATGCATTTTGTCTTAGACTAATGAAAATCACCCGTAATCATATTGCATTCACAGAATCATCTTCCTTCTTGCAAGAGGCCAAGGCATGCAGATGTGATTTGTTGGCATCTCAGCAATTCTAAATTAAAATATACCTCACAAGGAGGCAGGCTGAGGAATACACAAGGCAAGACAATCCTGTGTGTTGCAAGCTTGCACATGCCAGTCACACTGAGGCTATTATATGACGGGAAGTGGGAGACAAATTGCAGAGTTGCAGGCCGAAATGGTTCATGGCTTTGGCTGAGTCTGATATATTCTGCCTGCTGAGCTCCACTAATCATTGCAGCCTGTCACAGACACGCCCCTCTTCCCTAGAGAGTCCACCATCATGCTCCCAATCGCAGGGCAGCCACTGGCCGACCCCATACAATGCATGTTTAAGAACACACACACATGTAGACTCCTAAAAACACACATAATCAGATGTGGATTAGACCACATATTTGGGTTGAGTCTGCCTGGTAACAGAAAAAACTAGTTTGTGACTCACTTAAGTCAGAAATTGCAAACTACAGCATAAAACTTTATTATCTATAATTCTTAATTGTCTCTCTGTACCACTTTGATCGCCCACATAAACACAAACGGACTCTGCACATTCATCTGTAAGCTGCATCAGTGTAATTGATGCAATGACTGGAAATAAACAGGCAATTTAAGTGCTGGACACCTCACTGCTCCCCCCCTCTCTCCTTTTCCCTCCACTGCTCTTTTCCACCCCAGTGTTTCCTCTTTGTCCTTTCAGTCACACATACATTGTCGACTATCTCACAATCGAACAAGGTGCAATAAGGGACAAGGTCGACATGCTGAGGGGGGAGATGTGTGAGACAGAGAGGAAATTAGACAGGATAAGAATAGCGAGGGACAGAGGGCACAGAAAACAAAGACTAATCTCACAGATGACTCACATCTGGATGACCTGTTTAGTGACACATTTACAGATCCACCACAAAGCCAGGGAACGCATCATCACCAACTACGCTACATTTGAAACCATTTTCAGAAGTAGGCAGTTTGCCTTAAACCCCATTTTTGGAGCGTGCAGTGCGCTAAGTGCTCTCACCTTACAAAATATTTGCTCTAAAAAGTCTGGTCTGCTTTGCGTGATGAGTCTGCCCTCACCAGAGCACACGGGGCTCCAGCCTCTGCTGCCGACAGCCGGCTCGGGCAAAGATGGCCCAAGCTAATCCATCTGGCAACGTTAATCCAAGATTTCTGATGGTCTAAACGGTGAGTTCAGATGGGAAGTGGTCTCTGCTCTACATCTTCCCTCCCACCCTGCTTCTCATGTGAAGAAAAAAAAAAAAACGGCCTAAAGTCACAGATGCAATGTGTCATGTGGTGTGGTGGTCTTGGGAACAGCACAGTAATCAAACCATAACTTAACATGTGCTCTTAGAACGTTTTTCAATCAATGACAACATATTTTCTTGAGTTTTTGGTTTGAAAAGCAAGTTGGATAAAAAATAGCATTTTATTCCAAGTACTGCATCACGTCGTGTTAACATGTCAGAAACAATGACGTTTCTGTCGTTTGGAGCTCAGCTACTGGGAACCAAAGATGAGGCCCCTGCTGTTGCTAGAATACACAGTGAAAAAAAAGGTAAAAAAGTCTTGCACATTTTTGTTTTTTCCAGACTCCAATTGCCTCTGAAGCATTCACCTCCTTGGCTATATCAACAGCTTCAACGTTGCCAAGCCTTAATTGTGCAATTTTCCTCAATGGAAAAGCAAGTTATTGTTCATTAAAACCTTTAAAGTTGAATATTATTCAGGCCGGTGAGCATATTTTAATTTGTGTATAAAAGCAGTAAGTCTCTGGAGACCACACTGATTGCTGTACCACCACCAAACCTTCTTATTTAGCACCGCCTGCTGCCCATTTCTAATTGAAACTTAATTAAATACGAGCCGCTATTGTTTCCAACGTGAAAAATGTTGAGTTTTATCACGTGTTCAGGTCCACTGGGAAAGAACACACCTACAACTGTGCTAATTATCAGAAAGCTGTATGTCCAAATATGAACTTGCTAATCCAGTTCTGCTGATGTACAGCTGCATTAATCTGATTCCTCTTGGTCTTGTTGGCATTCGCTGGAAACAGGCATGATGTCTAAATACTGAAAAGGTTGCTTCTCTGATGTATACATAGCAAAGTTAATAATAAACATCAATAATGGAGCAGTTGTACATTTTTACATGTTGCATGAGAAGCCACACTGTGTGTATGAGGCAGAAGGTAAAATAAAAGTATAAAACTATGCAAAAGGAGCCTGAAACTGGGTGATGCTTCCTGCCTAACTCTAAAACAAATTCCTCCAATCTTGATAGAAAAACACTCAGAACATACATAACTTTTTTATCTACTATTGTGGCTTCTTTGAAGGTTAAGACACACAGAGGATGCTATTAAACCCATAATGTCTCACCATACGCTAGCATCCCCTGGAAAGAAAACCAAGTTTTAAGAAATGAATCATCAAAGATTATGTAACTTCCAAACTCAAAACTCCCTGTTCCAGACTTATGTGACCACACAGAGCTTTTATGAGCGTTTCTGAAGCCCTTATTGCCCAGCAGCACGTGATGTTACTGCAGCGTTTCACTTGAGCCATACACATCATACGCAAGCAAACAGATGTATACAGGCCCTTTTGTACACACATTGTAGCTGATTCAGCAAAGAAATGCAAAAAGACAAGAGATGAAAAGAAAAAGAGAAACAAGAGAGAAGATGAGCAAAGATAAGACAGTCTCTTACTGGCTGGTGAGAGCTCAGTGCAGGTAGGCTGCTGGATGGTTGCTGAGCCATTGATAGGAGGCGCATCACCGAGGAAATTGTTTAAGTTCAACAGTACACCGTTAGGCCTCCTGGCCTCTATAATGTTTGTTATATAAAAAGGTAAAAAAAAACAAAAACATGAGCAGTGTCCATTGTGGCCTCTTACCACAGCAATGCAAAAACCACATTTTCACTTGCTCTCCTGCTGAGGCAAATATAAGTGGCATCTCTCAAACCACATGCCTTCACTCAGGCTTGTAGAGCGACTCAACGCTGACTCGTGCATCAAGCATCACATTGACAGAAGTTTAGAACCAGACACACTTGATTCTCCTGTTTAAGTTTACAGTTATGTCACCCACATCCAAACAGTGATGTTAAATCTGTGTGGATACATGTGTTTTACACCTTTTCATGAACCTGAAAAACGTGAAATGTGTAGCAAGGAAAATGTGAACCATGCAGAAAGGAAAACGTGAAACGTGCAAGAAGGACCAAAAACTCCCAAAAATTTAGTTTTGTTTTTCTTTTGCTTCCATCACCTAATATTCTTCCATTTTTTTAAAACCATTAGAAATAAAATGTTTCTTAATGACCTTGTGTCTGCTCAGTGTCCTGCGTGCCTTTTGGCAAACGTTTTCTATTCTGGCCATTCTGACATACAGTGGACTTTTCTCCTTGTGGTTCTTAATGGACAGATACACCAGCCTCTGCTGTGACGCTTGAAATATTGTCTCTTTCAGGTAATTAGCTGAGATTTGACATAAAGTTACAAATAAAGTATTAATAAGCATTATGCAGAGTTTGTCACATTACAGCCAATCTTTTATAAACCACTTCCTCTAATATATAAGGTTCAACAGATGCAAGCTCGGAAAAATTACATACAGAAATTCTGCTTTGAACTATATTACCAATGTTTTATTATGTCATTTACATTCTTACGGCATATATGTCCTGCAAAGGAAACGGGCTTCTTACATTAGCACACTGTATAAACGTGGCTGCAGGGTAGTTAGGATATTCATAAGGCAGGTTGTCATGGCAACGTATCAGCATAAGTTAGTAGGTGTGATGGTGAATCACAAATCTTTATCACCATGGCCTTCACAAAGTCAGTCCACTGTTGTTAAAAACATCTCTTTACTGAATGAACAAAAAGTCCTACAAACTTTGGTTGCCAGGTTGGAACTGGTACCCATTTCAGGTTTTCTCTTTTTTAAATTGAATGTTTTTAAGCTAAACAACCAAATCCCATGAGTGTGCATATTTGTGTGTCAGAGATGTATCTACCCACCAGTTGTGAATATGGTAAAGGATCATCTGATCATATCTCTTTATTCAGCATCTTTGTAGACTAATGCCTCTACGTTTTCTGCCCCACTGAACTCCTAAATGTGCATTCATCTTTGTAATGAGGGGTTTATACACTGAAACTATAATATCACTCAGTATGTACTTCGCAGTGTTCTTGCTGACACAATCTAATCTCAGCGTGCATGTACTTTCTCAGTCACCTGAGGATAAGTCGCTCTACTGTTTTCCTCACATTTAGCAAACATACTTCTGTATCCTGGCTATAGATAAATGCGCAACTTTGACCTCATATTCCAGGCACAGACGTCCTGTAATGCAAATGTCTGTATCTGAAGCACAAGCCATTTGAAGTGAAACTAAGTAGTTGTGTTTAAAGGCAATAAATAAAACTCTGAGGAAATATACATCTGAGTCTATATGCAGCATGAATCATATTTGATATATAAGTGTACTATATATTCTAATTTTAAAGTCAAAATCCTTTGTACTTAATATGATGAAATATCATAATTACAGATATAATCACTGCCTTAATTTTGACATAATATATAGTATTAGTATTATTTTATACATAATGAAGGACCAATTGAGATGTCAGATATAAAAATATGGAAGTTTCTTTCCATCCTGGGTTTTGGGCTTTAAAGGGCTAAAGAAGAGCCCCTAAGCTGTGAGGATTTTACCACTTTAATATAGTTAGTTAGTCTTTTTAGTGCTTTTCGTTGCCATCTATGTTAGCATGTTTCTTTGGACTGAGATGAAGAGTTGTAGTTTAATAATTCATCAGTCACATCTCTCGTGATTTGCATGGCCTTCCGAGTCATCTCAGACCTCCTAAAGCATAGCTTTGCTCTTCTAGCAGTATGTAAAGTCTGTTGCCTTCGTTGCCTGATACTTTAGCTGTACATAACATTTTTTTTGTTACATTTCCTGTATGACAATAAAGTTTACTATGTACTGTGGAAACAACATCAGTAATATTTTGCTAACAGTGCTAATTGGTGGGATCCTTCCTTCACTCTGAAATGAATTCATCACAGTGAGGCTTACTTTAACATTCATGCTGCGTTGTTTGCATGCGCATTTCCTTTTTCAATCTCAGTTTCAAAACACCTGCATGAATCCTTATTTCCTATTTTTCATCGCATCCTTGCTGATCTCTGTTTTGCTACACAGTGAGGGTTTTTTTAAAGAACAAAACGGAGATATTGATGCTGAAAAAGGCTGAAACGGAATATAAGTTGCACAGATGTTTTCCTGCTTTGACAGAATCAGCTCTATCTGCTCTGCATTTTTATTCAATCTGCCGAGCGTCACGGCACGCTAAAACCCACATCTTTAGATTTTCTCCTTTCAATAGTTCCGATTTTTCCTTCAATTTGTCACAAGCACTACTTTTTCTTCTAACTCGTACATGTTTTATTTTGGTCTTTCTCTTTTTTTCTGTTCCACCCCTCTCCCCCGTACTTCCTGACATTGCTCATTCTCTCTTGAAAAGGCTTCATATTTTGATGGTAGCATCATCACACTGACACACATTCAGCACACATACACACATACTACATTATGCACAGTGTGGGTTTTCTGCAGTGCCTCTACCTCATTGACCACAATATAATACTTCATTAGCTATAGAGCAGATTTTACCATTCTAAGTGAGATTAGCTGCCTTTGTCTCCGTTTGGCCTCTGAAAAGCCCACCGCTATAAACCTTCCCTCCAGTCACAAAGCCAATAACCTCAATGTCAAGAAATTTTATGTTTTCCTGGCATTTTTTCATCCAACTCATTCTTTTATGATCAGAAAGTGTGTGTGCTGGATGTGATCCATGGCTGTATGACAAATTATGACTCCAACACTGATTTTCTGACACTAAAAATACATAAGACTCTCAAAAGCTTCTGCTTTATTAAAAAAAGAAATATTTAAAAAATAAATAAATAAATAAAAGAAAGGAACTTGATGCCCTCATAAAAAGGTATGATGCAATTTTCTTAAAAGCCTGTGCATTATAAAACATACTGCCATGTTTTTGTGTATTTAACAACTCTCCTCTGCAATATTAAACACCAGCAGTATTAACAATCAAACTGCTCGAGGCAGTTCTATAAAGAGCATCCATTTGTCTTTCTAGTGAACAAAAGGTAAAAAATTCAAGAGACAGACTCGGACAACCGAACTTCACTTTAAACATTCGGAGAAATTTTTAAGTGCCATTGATCATCGCTTTATTTCACTGAGCACGATGTCTGAAGCACAGAGAGAGAGGAAGCTCGGTGGCAGGAGGAGGGGAGGAAACAGAAACAGTAAATCTGTCCGTCTGGGCCTGGTCCGTGTGGGCTGGTGGTTGCCTGACAGGGCGAGCGCAGTGACTGGCTGATGGGTCACTATAATCTGACCCAGTCAGGGTGATGGGACAAGCTCTGATTACATCTCTGTTCTGGGACAAAGTTTCAAGCACACATGAGTGTTTTTGTTTTGTTTTGTGTTTTTTGCTTCCTTACAATAAAGTTTCTCACAGCTGACAGTATAAAGGCTCTGACTTATTTATTCATCTAAGCTGTGAAAAATATCAGGCTAGGGGTATAAATCCTTTTTAAAAACTAACTTCTGGTTTATTATACTATAGTGTACAAGCCAGCGACGATGTCGTAACTCCTGGTAACTCCTGATGTATGGACTTAATGTGGTTTACGTCCAAATCCACCATTGATGTTTAGCTTTGTACATATTTTGCATGAGTTCAGCATGCGTCATGTACAAACTGACTTCTGCGATGGTTAATAGACGGTTAATCATCAACTTTACAATTCATAAATACGCCAGCATTTATAGTGGCCAAATATACAGGTTTCTGCTGCTCATGTTACCCACAGCACCTGAATGTAGCACAATGCGGCACAAATGATGCATCTCTATCTTATCTAGTTAATTTTTTTGGACTGATTCCATTCAGCTCTTCTTGCAGTTAAAGGGCAGCGTCCTGCTTGTGAGGCAATTCCCCGAGCTTTCTGTGATGGTTTGTGAATTATTCATTTAAACATGATTGACTGAGGGATTGAATTACAGAACTGATTGATCAGTGGGCTCGTAAAAACAAATCCCAGCGCCCACTGAAACCTAAGTGTGACTTAAATGACTTGAAGGTGCAATAGCATCAGCAAGCTCTCTGACTTTGGTAAATGGGACTAACATCATCTCTGACTTTACCGAACCAATACAGCTATGCTTTGGTTCGTGAATGAGTTTACTATTCAAATCAAATGAGATACTTTATTTCTATAAAATGACATTTCTATGAAGTGGGTTTTGTTAAACTCTCAATTCAAGATCATAAAATATTCAAACCAAGAAAAAATGAACCCTTCAAGTTTTTGCCATTCTCCTTTGACTCACACTGTTTATCTATTATAAATTATTAATAGATTATTTGACCTCCCCTAAAGCTGTAATTAGGATGAGACCACCAAAAGACAAATGGTTTCTCATTCTGGGTTGATGGCCACAGTCAGTCTCCTTTAACGCAGCAGAAAACACCTTTTCAGTTCATCATGAGGCACAAAATGTAATCTGTAACACAAAGGCTTCGAGTTGACCGCTTTGTTTGCCGCAGTGCTTATACAACAGCCTAAGCTGTTGTAGTAATCTGTATTACAACGTGTTACAGAGAAAAAAAAGATTTACTAAGATATTAGGGTTTATACAGAAATGTCAGAATTTGATCCAGCAGATTATCGTTGTTCTCTCAAAGCACAACAAATCTCTGTATTGTTGGCTTTTTTCATTAAGCCTTTTTTTTCATTAAGGTCTGTCTTGCTTTATGTCTGAAGATTTAAGTTGCTGTTTTGTGTTTTTCTTATCATTTTCTTGTTCTTGTGTTTTTTATGTGCAGCATTTCTCTCCAGAAGTAGAACAATCCCAGATTACATGCAGATCTTCACTTCCTCTTTATGCACATGTGTGTACCCATTTGAGGGCTTGTTTTTTTGTAAACTTAATGTATTCCAGCTGCAATAAATTTCCTGTTCACGGTTACTGACCCTGCACCTGCTTTAAAACATAGTCAAAGAGTTTTTAAAAAGCATTAATTGGGTCTTGGCTTTCTTTGTTGTGTCAGAGAGCCTGACCCAAATAGCAACACTAAATTTGTTTTACAGAATGAAAATAAAGATTTCTGCCTTTGGGATTTCAATATTGCATGATTTATTTTGATGAGAAGATATGTCATATTCAAAGAAAACACAGCAAATCATGAGCTAGAAGGCCTCAGTATCAGACATGCTGTCATGTCCTGGGATGAGCTGCTGTTATCGTGAGGGGATTAGGAGGGTATGGTTGTGGGAAGGGATCTGACCACTGAATGGATTTGCCCCATAAATTATATTGGGCAAGATGTTAAACACTGTACATTTTTATTTAAATCACTCTTTAGTGCATATAACTTATTATTTAAGCTGTAATTAACACCAAACTTAAATGAGTCAGATCATTTTTTAAGTATAAAAATTTAAATAAATTACATTTATTTTAGTAAAATTATTGTAACTAAATAAGTATGTAAAAATTTTACCGTGCTGATGTTGTTGATAATAAACTGGAATTCTGCTGAAACAACTTTTTTGTTTTTACTTTTTGTATAGCATTTTATTAACAGGTTAAATCCTTCAGATTTTTTTTTACATTTTCTCTTTTGACATTTGGCTGATCAATAACTCACATGACACAAAAAAAATTTAAGGTTTTAAATAACACCTTTTACCCACTAGGGGCGCTAAGCTCTCTCCTACTATGTACAGCACAGTTTTAATATTGTTATGTTTAATATTGTATGAGAACCATAAAACCAAAGCAGAACAGATGCTTATCATTCTGATGCTTTGATGAATTATAGGAAATGTTAAAAAAATCTTGTTAGCTTTGTTCTGTAGCCAATTAGCTTGAACTAGCTACATTTAACTTCTTTCAAATAACACAATAAAGACACAGACATATTCTGCAATGATCTGTAACTCACCAGGCATTTCCACCGTTTTGAATAAATGCTAGCTAAAAGATGCAAGATGCAAATATTGAGACAAATCTACACTGACTCATTCTCTGACACCAACATACAAAATATTTGCAAGGAGCCATCCTTTTCCTGCTTTCTATTTCTGACCTCTTCAGACACTGTTTTAAACTTCTTACTTCGCTAGACATGACCATTTTTGATTGGAAGAGGATGGAAAAGTAGCAAAAATCCTGCATAGACTGATATGAACATTTCCTCTCTAAGCCTTAGCCCCGCCCATTTCTATCAGGAAGTCATTTTTTTCCCCGTGAGTGCTCCATCTCCTCAGGAATTAAGCTCAGCAACATGAAACTACTCCAGAACATGTCAAACACTTTCATGGAACAGTTAAAAACTTGAGTTTATGCTAAAAGCCATGACACAAAGTAACTAAGCATGAAACCTTTTATTTTCCCCACAGAGGATGAAAGCAATGCCTTGAACTGTGTTAAAGGTGAATATTCTGTATAACATCAATCAATCAGCTCCGCCCACTATGTTGACCACCATGAATAAAATACATGTGGGTTTAAACAAACATAAAATAGGCCATTTTCAAAAGTGCTATTTCATTCATGAGGTTAATTCTGCCCATTTTTTCCCTTTGTATATGAACAAACCAGTCTGAGACGATCCATACAATTTACTCCAAACACAGTGGAAAGCTCCCAGACAAGTTTAGTCAGGATCTAATCTAATCTTTCTAATAGGAAAAACAATGTAACAAGCTCAGGGTTACAATGGGCATGCTCTGAACAAAGCCTCCTCGCAATGAAAGACAGTTTGCTCACATCTGCATTAAAACACATGATCTGCACTAAATTGACAAAGTTCATCCCAAACACATTAATAAATGCATGAGACATGAAATGGGCAGCAAGACCAGGGATCTCTGACCATTGGTGGCACGTGCAGCTTTTATTTTCTTCTTGTTCTCGCTGTTATGATGAACACAAGTTATTTTCTTATGGGGATCATCTCAGGTAAACAATCTCCACCTCCAAATGTGGAATGGTGCATATATACTGTATATAGCTGCTGCATCATAATAGACAGGTCCGTGTTCAGACATTAGTTCAACGAAGATCAATTTTCTGCTGCAAAAAAACATAAAATAACTACTTAAATTAATCAATTGATCCAGTTTGATGAGCTTGAAAATGTGTTTTGAAAATTAAAGCAAAATTTTGTGAAGCATAATTTACACAGATTTGATCACAAGTGCTTTCCACATAATATGCACTAAAAATACTTATATTCACCAAGTTAATGTCTACAAACAAATTGTTTTGTTTTAAGAAACAACTTTCCTTTTTATCTATAATTCCAACCTTTTACATTTTACAGTGTTTAAACAGTCAAATCTAATGAATATCAAAGTTCTCATGTTTCATCTTGAATAGGTTTGGGTTTTAGTTTATAGCTGACAGCAGGTTTGGTAATATAAAGATTTTAAACTATTGTTGACAAGGATTTTAACTAGCAGCCACTTTTCCTTTAGTTTCTGTTGATCTGTCTGACTTCAAGCTGTGTTGTAACAAGCTGAGTTAAACACAAAGATGAGCGAAGTGACAGCGATTGTGTATTAAATGACTAGATTACGGCACATCAATGATAATTTGCTATATTTGAACCCTTTACAGCCCAGCATGACATATTTAACTTTTTTTTTTTTTTTACATATTTTAAACTTGTTTATGGTAAAACATTTGCTAAAATCATATTGAACACAGTTTGATGTGAGATGTTTTATGTCAGAAGACTACACTAAAATAATTCTGTCATATCACATGAAAATAAATAATAAATATTTCCTCAAATAATTGATAAAGTCTTTTTGTTAGATTCTGTTGAAATACCAAATAAATCTCATATTAAAAAATGGACTTGTACATTTTTCTCATAGGTTAAGTTTCCTCTGCTTTTCTGTCCTAGAAATATAGACTTATGTTTCATGTATAATTTATTCCTGATTATCTGAGTTTGGACGAGCCCTCATGAGGAAGGAAACAAAAGCCCTGTTCAGACATGACATTTTATCAGTGTGTGAAAGAGACGGCATTCAAGCTGTCAGAAGTTAGTCACATGTTCTGATTCCCTTTTAGTTTTTGCTGCATTCAGGACACAACAGCTATGTTTTAACTTCCCTCTGTATTATGCCTTGCTGGACTGGAAATTGGTAACTGCTGTATTATCAACCTGAAGTACATGTTTCATGTATAATTCATTTCTGATTATTTCAATTTTGCAGAATCGTCAGGAGGAAGGGAATAAAAGCCCTTTTCAGACTTGACATTTCACCATTCTGTGAGAGGGACAGCATGCAAGCATTCAGAGGCTGGTCACATGTTCTCCACTGCTTCATTCAGACATACCCTTGACACTTACATGGAGATCAAAGCTTTATGAGTGCCTTTCATGCAACTCTGTTCAGCACATCAAATGATATATAGAAGCAAAATCCTTATAGTCAGATTTTTTTTGTAGCACTATAAGAATTTTAATTAGCACCTTAAGCTCTGTGTTGTAATTAAAACATTCTGGTGGTGGGTGGGAATGGTTAGAAATGCCACTTTTCCAAATAATGATGATTATTTAACAGGTGGTGTTAAAGAACTGGAAATCATTTTAAATTAAATTAACAGGAATGAACTCAGCTATTTAGCTGGCAAAGGAAAAAATATCATCTTTCAACTCACATCAGTGGGCTTTGTTTAGTATTTTTTTCTTGTTAAGTTTGATCAAGCAATGTGGGAAAAGGGAGGAGGTGCAGTATCGAGGAAGGTAATGGAATCATGGTGTAAAACCTACATCCATGCTTTCATGTCTGTCTGTTTAGGTGATTACATGAAGCACCATGTTGTAAGTGATGCTGTAAAAAACAGAAGGTAGAAAGTTAAAACTGAAACCATTCAGGGAAAAAGGGGATCAATAAACACTGCAAAACAAAGAGTCCTATGTTTGAAGTTATCATTAACCGTGTGCCGTAGCGGCTTGTTTTAGTCCTTTATCCAATTTCCAGGCACAACGAGCGATTCTTCTCCTCTTTCCACTTCGAAGGTTCAACCTTTCATGGACTTGAGGTAAATTGTGAAGTTGAAAAAACGGTTGCAAAGGTTCACACACCTGTTGGAGGTTATGTGGTCCCCACAGGAATGCACCAAGCTCTGGTTAACAGACGCTGTGTGTGAAAGCAAGTGTTACGTGTAGATCTACATTTTAATTTGAAATGTGGCATTGTAGAAAAATGTCATAGTCACACTGAGTCATACTTATAACAATTTATCGTGGCTGAGTAGAAATTTAATCATCAAATAAACCATAAAACATGCCTGTATGAAACATCTGATATAAGAAAGTTAACTGAATAAAGGGCTCGTCCATTTTTTGAGGAAGTACAGCTCTTTATAAAAACGCTTGACGTGCAAACAGAAGGATCAAAACATATCATCTGACAGCATAATATTTTAACCTTCACTTAAAATTAAACTGTATTTTAGGTCAAGGAGAATATTCATGACACACTTAATATGACCCGATGACAGATAATGTCATGGATGACCTCGTTTATAAGATTAATGTTCCGTTCAAGCTCAATAGTTTCTTCATATTTTATAATTAGATGCGCTGTGTTAAGTCTTTATCACTTTCAATGTTGCTTTAACGTAATTTTTCCTGAGACGTTTGAGTCAAACTCAGCTTTGCAACAAAACCATCATCATTTACTGGATGATTCAGAACATCACTTAAGTTATATATCATCTTAAAGACTCATTCATGTTTATGACAGCATCATCTCGTATTTATGGCAGTGTTATGTGTTTAATATGCACGTATAATCACTGAAACATGAAACCAGAGAGGAATCCAGTTTAGCTTCATCTCAATGGGAACAAACATCGTTCTAAAGTCAAAATCAGGCGACTGATTGTCTTTTGGCCTCTGCCTCAAATATTTCCCGCTGGATTAATATAACATCCCTTTCGTAAATAGACACGTTTTAGTGACCACAACGCTCTGTGGGAAGCCAGGAGCGTAAATGTGTTGGATGTGTTTGAGTTACGTAAAAGAAAAGAAAGAAAAGAACGATGGAAATGAAGAAAAGAGCAGCGATAAAAAGGTACAAAGCTGCAGCACGCATGAATCAGTCACGTTCAGATGTGTATTTTCTCAAGTCAGTTGGCAAATATATGCACTTGGGTTGGCATCCCTGCTGTACCCTACTGGCTGCCAGCTGTCACTCAGAAAGACGGAAAGATGGAGGATAAAAAGAGAGAAAGAGCAGGGAGAAATAAAGAGGGGGGTGGCGATGATGTGAGGACACGAGCCCAGAGGCTTTCTTTCTCTCTTGTTTCTCATTTGTCTCTCTGGTGATAACGAAAAACATGGCAGCTTGAATGGAGGGAGGTCGACATCAGAGTGAAAAAGGAGGAAATAGTGGGGAAAAGGGAGGAGAATGAAAGTGATACGGAGGAGAAATATGATCAATCATTTTTCACATTGATGAGAGGAGTCCATTATTATGCAAATGCAAAGCACACAGCAGTGATTCCCAATGCATTCATCCAAACGAGTGCACCTCGGGGTCTTCCTCAACATCAACTAAAAGCAACAATGTGGCATTTTGTTCGTACTTTGTTTGCAGAGGACCACACGTTTCCTCGCAGCCTGTTGCAGTATTCATTACGGCACTCCTCTGACTAATTAGGACAAGCTGGGGAAAAATAAAGCTCTTCTGCAGAAAGAAAAGCTCCTCGTGAGGAAGGAAAAAAAGATTCATTTTAGCCTGAACAAAAACAGTCATCCTTTTGGCCTCCGATTCTTTTCCTTCCCTCTAATTAAGAAAAGCTCAAGTCCTTCTTCCTCAAGCCAGCAATGACAAACAGGTTCCAAAAGAAAATGTGATGAAAATACAAATTCATGTGCGTTAGTGAGAAACGTGATGTGAAAGGGTTTGTTCTGGATGCCGCGCTTTGTGATGCAACCGGGCAGCGCTTACAGTACGACTGCACTGGAAACGAGCGAATGGCATAAAAATCAAACGTATTTAAGAAAAGCTTGTTTTCTGCTTTCGTGTGATGAATGAAAATTGTTGTAAACCACTAATGGAGCCTGTGGCTCCAACAGAACTCCATTACAAAATCTGATGTCATGACTTCTCTGTGGGACTTTAAGACCATCAATCAAACTGAAGTCACCAGGCTGCACAGACAATTTAAGATCACCCCCCCACCTCCATAAAATAGTGTCAGCAACACGTGCGCAGAAGTTTTGGATAGTAACTGCACATAGTATTTATTGGATTTGACATGAGGTCACTTGATATTCTGCTGCTCTGCTGCAGCAGATTTATTGATTAATAGAATCCATACAGCCTTTCATGTTAGACGAGTGAGCATGACACATGCAGATACAACTTCCTCATGTTTCACCTCATGGGAGACATAAATATTTAATATAATTGGCCTACACTATAGTTTTCACATGAGCAGTGCTTCACTGGCTTTAGCCTCTTTTTTTTTTTTTTTTTTGTGTGCGTGTTTTGTCAGCGAATGTCAAATCAGCTCAGTTACTTACAAACAAAAGTGAAGATGAGGATGCTACTCAGGTTGACGGGATATAAGAGGGTTTAACATATCGTTAAATCAGTAAAAGGCCCGTTCAGAGACTTCAGTTGGGTTTTAATGCTTTAATGTCAACAAATATCAGTGCTTTACAACCTCAGGGGAGAAGAAGAAGAAAAACTTCCTCCACATGTTGTTCAGGGTGCATTTGAATGCAACACCATGCGCCGCTTTGCCTTTTTTGCATGTAAAAGCTCTCTGATTTTTTAAACATCTCTGTTTTTGTCAATTTGTTCATGCAAATAATAATCAGCAGTAGTTTCACCTTAGACCTGAAACTCTGGCAGATTCTGCTTTGTCGCGCAGAAAGATTTATTAGAGTGCCGTGAACATAAATAATGCTTCACAAAGTCTTTATTTAAAACATTTCTGTCGAAGCTGCAGGAAAATGCTTTGCAATTACACTCACATAACCGTATTTTCATGTACATTGGTTGTCCTGTAGGTACTGCAGGGGAAAAAAAGATGCAAATGTGACTTAATTAAAGTGTTTTTTTTTCTACCCTAATTTATTTATGACATCATTCGACATTATTTAAATCATATCTCCTTCATGTGCACTCGGGCTGTTACCAAAACGAAAAGAGGATGAGTCCTAAAAGAGTTTCAGTCTCTAAACATAGTCATGTAATGTAAGAAGGAGGAAATATTATTGCCTGAGGCGAGCAACACTGGCTCTTCGGAGACAGGCAAATTGTGATTTTATTCCGGCTCAGTACATTCTCGCAGGCGTCTGCAAGCTATTGATGTCTGTTCCCACAACTATTGTTATTCGACATCCAATGCAGGAACTCTCGGATGTCGCTTATAGGAGTGGAGCCGCTCTGTATGGTGTGAGGTGTCCGTGCAACGATGACCCTGCGTCCTCGTGCAGCTTTCATCTGCACTGAGCTTTCATGTGTGGATCAACTTGTCTGTGCGTGCACGGTGGAAGTAACACAACTCTGTGTTAAACAAGCTCTCAGTTTTAGAAAAAGGACAGACACATTGTGTAGCCATGAGCTCTCTGCTAAATGGATAGATAAATAGATAAAACTCTTATAGACTAAACTACAGTCTGCAAACACTCCCCCCCCCCTCCTTGTTTACTCACAAATTAAACTGGCTGCAGAAAGAAAAGAAAAGGCTGGATGTGGTTAATATGGAGGTGCAAGGTGGAGGAGCAATGACGGCAACCGGAGGCATCTTTAATATAAACTGCTTTTTCTTAATTAACCGAAATGGCCGGGCTTATATTCATCTTCTGTAAAGGCAAAAAGTCAATCTGTGACAGTGTAGTATGAATGCAGTCACATCAGAACATCTGGTGGGGTCATTATGTTCCAAGGTTGATATGTTCCCCAGATTTATGCCTCACACAACGGGAACAAAGTGCTCTCTCGCTCCAGAATTTGAGGTTAGAGCTCGGGTTATGGTTGTGATATAAAGCTGGTTTGAAATCTTGCTCCAATGGAAGAGAAAAGCATTATATTGAACTGGGGAAGATGGGACTCTGGGCATAAGACCGCAATGAGAGGTGTCAAAAGGATCTTGTTGTGTTAAATTGAATCATAATACGTTTTTGTAATTGTGCTTTTTCCCAATCTTGCAAGAAGCAGCCAAGCCAACCCCCCTGCCGTATGAGTGACCCGTGGAAATGGAGGCCTAATGTGAATGATGTGCAAACACACTCCAGTGTCACCATCAATCTTCCCAATAGCTACCTTGACCATTTCAAAAAAGAGAAAATTGTGTCTGCCTCCAACAAAGACAAACTTATTTGCTTCTATCTTAACGGTTTTGTCCAGAAGCAGAGCTGTAGAGCAGAGTAATACGTCTGTCCTTCACTGAAGAGCCGGCGCAATTTGCAGCCATACTAGCAAACGTGTCTTCTGTTCAGTACCTTTTGATTTTTCTCAATCTACTGGGAAAAAAAAGGAAAGCTTCCATAATTAGAGACTGAATAAGGTGTCCTTGTCATAAAACATGTAAACTGCACCAGAATATCATTCAGGTCTTTATGTTTGTGCTGCTTAACATTTTCATTTCAAGGGAAAGAACATGAAATTATTGTTAATTTTATGCAACACAGCACCTGAAAATACTATTTTTTCCTTGGCTGACTGTTGAATTATTTGTTAGCTTCCCAAAAGAACAAGCATGAACTGAGGCTCTGCGTGCAGCTGCTTTTTTAGCTGCTGTGGAACAAAAATGTGCATTTTAATTGTTATTTTCACATCAAACTTGCCATCACAAACTTCATATGAAGTGGAGACAAAGTGTTTACTAAGTATTTATTGCTCTCAATATTTAATCTGTTTAGTCGTCAACATCACAGCAATCAACAGCAATTAGAGGACAATCTGAAAAGCTTTCGTGTCCCTTCGTATTTTATTTGCCTTGGATGGATTTTGAGCTGGAGAGCATGTGCTGATACCGTCGTTTCCACTTTCCCAAATAAATAGCACTCATAAAACTCAGGCGTCTGCTGCACAGGATGGCAGGAAGTTTACAATAAATGTCTGGATAAATCCACAAAACGCAGTGCTGCCAGCTCCTTTCCAATGAAATACACTAATGGCTGCTCAAAAAGTCTCACAAAGGAGACGAGGCAATGCCTTCATTTACATGTAAATTAAGTTAATGAGTATTAATCACCATGTGAACGCGAATACAAGGAAAATTAATGTCTTGAGTGGAAACTGGACTAAAACTCAAATATGGAGGTTTGGTTGCTTGATTGCTGTTAGGAAGAGACGCATCCCATCACAGTGTCGTTGTCTTGTTTCCCAGCTTGATGAGTAACAGGCTCATACAATAAACCCCGGTTCTGTCAGCCGTAGCTCAACGTGCCGTTTACCCAGCAAATGTCCAGCTAATTCATTTATGCTCATGTCCATGAATAAAAAGCTATGCAACTCAGTACAAGCCTGTGGCAAAGATACCAACACCAAAGGCCACACCATACTCCAGAACCCCCACCCCCACCCCCTACCTTCACCTCCTTCCCTTCAGTCTAACTGCTTTTCTGGAGAAAGGAGGGACTGTCTGCCCCCGCTGCTGCAAACGACACACTGCGCAGGACTTGCTTTCAGATGGCAAAAACAACAGATGCAAAGGCATGTCAATGACTGCATTTTCTTTGAGGATTAGTGAATAAACACATATGTTTTTCAGAAGTATATATTAAACAGAGACTACGGGGTTGTTGGGGAAACTAGATTCCCATTTAGTGCTACTTTGTTTTAGTAAATGTGAAGACTAAATATTGTGCAGTGCTTCTGTCAGAAATATACTTTCCACCTGATGTGCAGAAGCCCCTTCATGTCCATAAATACATGCTTATGCATTTGTTTGTTATTCAATCAATTAGCACTGATCTAATGGCTTTGTCATTTTTAACAGTAGGGCTTTGCTAATAACGCCACAGGATTCATAGAGTGACTTATCCTGCAATTAACAATGGGGGTCAACAGTGAGAATAGGTTATTTATTGCTAATTCAGCCCCAACTTTCCTTTATGGGGAGCTGTAAACCTGCTTCTCAGTCCACCTCCAGTCTGTTCTGACAGGTTTCCACCTACTGCCGACCACAGACACAGCTAAACATCAATTTTTCAGCCGTAATGGCGACAATAGGTGAAGGAAGGGCTGTCGTTCCTTTAATGACTGTGCTGTCATGAGTATAATGGTACTGCTGTTCTGTTTTATGGGCAGGAAGTCATGATTTTCCCAGTGTGAACAAGAAATGGCCCAAACTGCATCATGTCTGTCCAGTTTTTTTTTGTTTTTTTTTTATCTTGTGGCAGCACAGAGCAGGAATGCAAGGGCAAAAAAGCCACAAAATGAGGTCTGAAGTTGTAATCTTTTTTCATGTTGTTTATTTTGATCCTGCTGCTGTGAAAATTTCCACTTTTTTTCTCTTTCAAAAGGGCTCAGACACGACTGTTAGGAGGTGACTGAAACTAATCTGTCAAAGATCAGTATGAAATGATCAGCCCCATCGTCAATAACATCAATAATTCAAATGTCAGTGAGTAATGTTGCTTTACATTCACAGCCAACTGAAATGAGCGCTTTTGATTTAAGGGAGGCTTATCACTGGCAGCAGCCGGGTTTCTGATCCGCTACAGGTTGCCAAGTAAGGCACTGCTAAAGTGAACTGGTCGTTACTGAAAGTAGGACTGAAGGCCCAATGAAATTACAAAAGGCTCGCTTAATATTATCCTGCATTATTATCCTCAGCAGATCATCTACCACTAATTTCTGCTCTTAACCAGTTTCCCTTGGTGTTATGAGGTGATTAACAATGCAGCTCTATCAGCTATCAAAACATTTGTAGCTAGCATGCATGGCTACACTGTGGAAAAAAAGCAAGTCTAGTCTCATTAATGCAAAAAACCTTTTTAAAAAATACATGTGCTTTCCAGATACATCAACATTCCTCATCTTTTAAACCAGGTTTTGCAGAAACTAAGGATAACAAACACAAATTAAATACATCCTACAAAACCTACAAAGGCCTCATTCCCCAAATATATTATGCTTCCTCCATCAACAAATGAATGAGAGCCTTAACATCAATAGCTATGTTAATATCTGCACATCTAACAGCACCAGAAGAGGCTGCATTGTGACCGAGCTGGTCGTGCAATTGCAAATCTCGATCGCATGCATCCATTGATGTCTTATGAAGAAATGCAAATCAGTTCAGCAACAGTCAGCAGCATCAGCATCACAGCTACCAAGCAAATACAACAATCTTGAGGGTTTTTTTCTTTATTTTTTTAAAAGGTGAGAGGAAATCATAAGAGTGAGCGATGTAATCAGCAAGGCCATTCAACACGCTGCCATGATTACTGCCAGACACAGACCTCGCTGCCAGCGAGTCAGAGGGCACCCCATCCAAGAATACCTTCTCCAACATTCACAAGATGATTTCCTTTGGCGATGCCATCTGTTTGTCTATCGCCTGAGTGCCATGTGCACAGGTTAGATCAAGTTATTGCAGCAGGGAAGTATCAAGCTTCTGCAGCCATTTATTCATGCGAGTCCTGATCACCTGGGCATGTTTTCCCTCTTCGCACAGTGTGGGATTATGCCACGAGCTGAGATGTGGTTGGCAATATATCGAGTTTGGTCTTTAACATCAAACCCTTCTGCAATCAGAGAATGAAGCAGATGAAGATTAGAATATTGTGAAATGTTGGCATCATGTGTGTAGATCACACCAAGTTATCTTTCTGATGCAGTGAACCAAAATGTTTCTCCATCTTCTGTTTAGATTTGCAGCATGTTGTGATGAGCTGTTCCCCCCACCTTAATGACAATTTAATGGGGTTTGTGTGTGTGTTTGTGTGTGTGTGAACCCAATATGTGCCGTAATTGTATCCACAAGTCTTTATCCGATACATAAGCTAAATGGGAAAATTAGTAGGGTGGGGCTTTCAAAACTCACCTTATCAACTTTATGGTTTTGATCCATCCCCAGAGCAGAATGCAGGGGATGAGGCTGCACTGCTGGTGTACAGTAAGGCTGGTTGTTTGGCACATAGAACGAGTTGCAACTAAAGAAATGTGTCCATTTATTTAGATAAAGACAAACCTCTAAATAAGGCGTTTAGAAACGTGCACATTTTGCAGCCACAGCTACCATTTTCATGCTTTTGTTATTTGCTTTTCACAGATGTGCGCCAATCACTGTCTAATCCCCGTATAGCTTTTATGTTGCTTCCCTTTTGTTTGAATTTAGAACCACGCTGGGCCTTCCTACCACAATCCAGCGCTTATATGGTGACTGCCAGCTATTCACCGAAAGTCGCATCCTTAATCAAGTGCTTGGCATTTGCAAAGAGTCACCTGAATCGCCACAGACAGATCTAGTTGCTTCTTGAACCGTGCCACAAAAGAAACAAAATTATGAATCAAATACTTGCTGGGCTACAACGCAGCTAAAACACTCGTGGGGGATATTTTTCAACCCGTTTTCTTTTCTGTTTGCCAGATAGGCTGATGAAAAGCACATTGGCAGTCCGCGCGCATCAATCAACGCTCACTTACCGGATGGTGTTTTGGATGCCACGCTTTCTCTTTTCGGCTTTGATGCAAAGTCCCTCCGATTTTCTTTCTTGTTTTTTCTTTTTGCTCGACCTCCGGTGTCCTCCACAACCAGGTGTGATCACAGTCTCGCCTTGTTGTATTCCCATATGTTGTCGCCACCACAATTATGAACGCTCCAGTTGATGAGTGACTGGATAGCCTATGTGATCATGTGCAGCCAGATCCTTTCTCTCTCCCTCCGTCTACTCCGGTAACTGCTCCCTCCGCCCGGTTATCTCCCCGCTGCGGCACTGGCGAGTCATATGGAGGCAGAAAACGTGGCCGACTCGCCGCCTGGCGAACTTGTGCAGCTTATTATGGTAATTAGTCTCCGGACCGGTCCGCGATCACTCGACCGTGCGCATTTGCACAAATGCGCTGGCTAACATGCGCTGTTTGCGTTGCATAAATTGCCCACGAGACGCGTTTAATATTCAGAAAGCTGGAAAGGGAGAAAAGAAGGATGAAGACTTGGAGAAGGGTTATGGGGACTGTCTGAAAGCATTTTAGTCACTAAATCAAAGCATAAAAACGTGTTTGCAGCCTCTGAAGAATCAACAACCTGAACAGCGTTTTCAAATTGGTCCACAAATCTGTTGCAGTCCCCAGAGAGATGTGGACCACAGATCTGGCGTGGGAGGAACCGAATCCAGAGAGGACGGGAATCCCAAAGGCAAAGGCTGAGCTTCCGACCAGCTGCTGATAATTTCAGCTTTGCTTCTATGATAAAAAACTAATATTTGTTCATTTCCAGAGAATCAGCTGGTGCGCCTAGGTGTGGCACACTCTCTCTCCCCCCTTCATTTCAACTTGTGTGCAAAATGTGCTGTTTCTACACTTTGTGATTTACTGTTTTATGGCACTCAGTCATGAATGGAAAAGCAGGTTTGGGATTTCTGTGGAGTAGCAGAATTTTTAGGTAAAAAGTAAGCAGAAATCACTGGCTCCTGTAATTACAATGCATAGCATCAGCTTGTTGTATTAATGATTCAGGAGGGCCTTGAAAATGAAAAATGCAGGTCCTCTGTTTTCTGGGCTGTCATGCATCACAGGCATGATGGCATATGCTTGTTTTCTCTGGAAAAAAAAAACTAACACGGTGAGAGTGGCAATCATAAAAATGCAAAAATGTCTGCAACCAAAACATGTCTGAATCCTGTTATTTCTTTAGCTAAATGACATCCTTCTTATGGGATGGAATGGGACTATGCAGCATTATAATCCCAGTCTCGTAAATCCCCAGAAGCTCCCAAAAATTCATAAGATTATGAGGGTTTAAAAAGCCTTGTTTGCTCTTCTCCTGCTACTAATAAAACAGTTACTTCTAAAACGTTGTGGCAACAATTTAATCATTAAAACAAAAGGCATAAAAACATTTCAATGTCTTTTGTGGACCAGTTTTACTTCACCTAAATGTCATGAGGTTAAGGAAAGATGGCAGAAGTGAGTTGGACAGAATGAACAATAATGACAGGAATGATAACAATGATGAAGTGATGTAATGTGGGTCAAAAGTCAGAGTTTTTTTTACAGTGTATTAAGAGAAATCCAAGTTAGAGGATGGATGGAAATAATCCAACATCACTTTGGAATCTGAGTGGAACAGGATTATCTCCTTTCCTTTTATAAAGGATGATCAGATCAGTGTTTCTTCTGCTAAAAATTAAGCTCTCCCTAAGTTCTCTTATAATTATTTAACCAGGTCTTATGATGGCTGGTGTGATACTTCTAGGTTATAGTTAAAACCCTTTCTAAGCCATCAGGAAAAAAAAAAAAGACACTGTGTTCAGATGAACATCCCCATCAGAGATTGTGTGCACATTATTGATCAACGGACACAAATTGTGAGTTTCTGCTTCCAGATCTATTCAAACTAAAACGTAAAAGGCTGATATGCAGGAAGCGTTGTCGCTGCCTGTGCTTCTTAGACTGCTGCTACTGCAGTTGTGTTGGGCTGGTGAATGTCAACAACCTTGTTTGTGACTCACTGTCGGCAGCTGATGTTGGTTTACAGAAGCTCGCACATTTTTAGATGTGTTAATTAAATGTGCCCGCCTGGTGATGAAACACAGGCTGGCTCTTTTTGCTTTGCTGTTGTCCTTGTAGACTGTGAGGATGTGAGTCTGGTTGTTGCCAGATGTTCAGATCTTTCAGAGATAGTCTTCACCCTGTGACTATTATAATCCAACATGCTGTATTGCAATTAAACTAAAGATTTCATACACCATACAGTGTTTTGCTTCCCATCATTAAGATGTATTAAACATTGTGTTAATTTAGCCCATGATGCTCAAAGGCACCTTTCTGTCTCCTTATCTGAGCTATGCCCTGCCCACATCCAGGATTCAGCAAAGAAAGGACTTTAACATCTGACCCCCTTGTGATATTTAGTTCATCTTTTCCCTCCCCTGCTGCCATTTCTCTCCATCTTAGCCGCGTGTCTTTCTTTATCCTCCCTCTCCATGGCGTCTCAGCGGGAGTGGGAGTGTAATTACGCAGTCAGACGGTGTTTACAGACGCAAAAGCGCCTTAATTTATTCCAACAGTTAGCAGTAATTCCCCAGTTTAATTTATAGCCCCTCCACCCAGTGGGGAAATGAGAGAAGTAGATAGTGAGAACCAGGGGGGAGAGAGAGGGAGCATACGGACCGTATATTATACAATACAGTCAACTACAACGTCCACAAGGCGTGATCACACTTAAAAGGCATCATCTTTGGTTTAACTGCACATTTGAGTTGTTTTTTTCCAGCTGATTAGTGGCAGCATTTAGGTTGCAGATGAGAAATGATCTCATTTGTGGCGAGAAGTTGCTTGTCAATGTGTCTTCTTGCAGTATGCTCAGGCAGACAGCTGAGTGATACTATAATCATGTCAGGTCTGACTGGAAACCGTGTGAAACAGAGGCGTGAGCGCTGGTTTAGTTTGTCGGTTTTCTCTCTTAATCAAGCCGTATCTGAAAAACAGTTCAGAATTACAAATCGTTTGACTTGTAAAGAGATTTCCTGCTTGTTTTAAAATGTGATTTGCTGGTAACCGGGACTCTTTTCACACTGGAAGTACATTTACTCCAGCACTTTTCTTTTTTAATGCGAGCCCCCTTAAGCTGTAAACACTGCTTAGAAAGCTGGCATTGATTACACTCACGCTGCTGCTTCCCAACAGCGACAGTGGTTTTTATTGACATTTTGGAAACCATGTACGGCGAGGTACAAAACCTTAATGACCACACCGAAAGACTTATGTAAAGAACGTGGAGAAAAGCCGTCTGCTGAGCAGAACAGCTGGTGCAGAAACGCCTCTCTCCATCCTCAGCGTGACCTTATGGTATTGATGAAGCAGTTTAGTGCAATTTGACCAAGCAAGAGCGTGCAAACTTATCTTTCTGAAATCTGTCCTGAAAATCTTAAATTATATACCAAAGCAAGCTTTTTGAATCCATAAAAATCATCTGCTTGAGTTGTTTTACACAGAAGCTGCAGCAGAGACTGTGTGGTCTTTCTGAAATGTGTGCTCTTTGGCATCTTCTCCTTTGCTACCATTTTGTAAAAAATTACACTGATAAACTTAAAGGCTACACCACACTGGACAGTCCCCATTTACGTTTATTCGTTGGGTTTAGGTTGTCATTTGGAAGGCAAATTGCATTTAATGTAATGCAATAAGCTTAAATTCCAAGTCAATGTTATAGCTAAGCTTTAATAAGACCATTAGTTTGAGTGCAAGAGTCAGAGCCGCAGGGGCCTGACAATGGATGTAACAAATCTCCCCGTGTGGCTATGATCATTTTTAATAGAGAAAAACTAATTAGAGAAACAAGTCATTCCAAATGCAGGAAAGAAGCATTGAAGATATGTATTACATGCAGGGTAGCAGGGGTCAAAACTAAGACAGAAGGAGGAGGAGAATTCCAGGCTGTAGGTAAAAACAAAAAGGGATTCTTTATTCAGAGAGAGGATGTGACAAGACCACAGATCCATCACTAAAGACGAGCCACAACTCTGGTGACACAGAGGGAAAAGAGCCAATATGGTGATCTCTGCATCAGAGAAAGAGTTTGAGCAGTCCAGCAATGAAAAACTCCCAAAGTGTTGGCTCACGTGGCACGTCGGGTATGCAATAAGCAGCATGGTTAATGATATCTATGAGTCAGCATGACGAATCAGTCGTCAGCACGCTCATCCTAACTGTGGCTTGGTTTGAGGCAGCTTGTCAAACCTAATAGAAGCCCAAGCGAATTAATTATGTTTATGTTTATCTCATTCATGTACATTAAACACAGTTAATTTAAGGTCTTTGAAAGGATTAGTCTGGATTCTTTTATCGTGGGAGTGATTGAGTGTTTTCATCCATATTCAGGGTTACAGCCAGACTGATGTAAATGAAGCTGAATGATGCTCTAACAACAGTAGACATGACTTCAGTTTGGAGAAGCTGGCAGGACTGCCCCCGTGCATGCTGAGTGATGTCTCGATGTGAACGAGGTCAGCAGTTAAATTAATTTTTAACCACTTGAAAATATCAAATTCACTTAAAGAGCATGCAGAATATTTTCTCCTCTTTGCTGTCAGACAGCCCTTTCCAATTGAGAAAGGAAGATTTTTAATATACTACACACTTCAAAGCTACCAGAATCCTTTGACAGAGATCAGAGGAGCTCCTGGTATACCTCCGCTTCCATAACTTGATGGGTTTGCTAGTTTACATCCAAGCCAATGTCTTAAAAAGCAACGGTAACAAGCAAACCGATCCTGGCAGGGGTAGACCAGCCACTTCTGTGAAGAATTTACCACTTTTGTCAAAGGAGTGGGGTGGCTTTGAACTAAACATAATGTGGATATAATAGCTTCAGTTTCCCACCATAAAAGGTCTAAAGGTAAGGCAAAGCATTGAAAATTATTCTAAATATAGCGTGTAACTCCAGAGGGAGCTGCACAAAAAAAAGGGTTTTTTTTACATTTTTTTTCTTGCAGTTGTACTGTTCAACATTTGTAAACAGACTTTGATGTGTAAATCCGTAGAGTTACGTTTAAATGGGAAAATATTGAGGCAAACTGGTGTGCACAATAGGAGGGAAATGTGGGCACTTGAGCTGGATTCAAGCAGAACACTAAAATGAAGTGTAGATGTTGTACAGTCATGTGATCAAGAAAGTGTGAGCATTTTTCAGATGAACATTTTGCACCATGTCAGGATTGTTTCATAAAAAGCCAGAATGCAGAAGCAGCGTGTGGCAAACCTGAAGACCTTTACAGGTGTGTGTTAAAACAATAGCAAAGGAAGGAAATCAAAGCACAGGGGCAGGCCCTGGTCCACGGAGGGCAGCTGTCTGCCCTGTGCTGGTCCTGTTCTCCTAGGCATTGGGCCCGGCCTTCCCCCGGGTCCCCTTGGACCTGCAGGGATACGTTGCCGTCCCCGTGGTGGCCGGTCTCGGTTCTGCTGTCTTGGTTGGCTGCTGGTATGTGGACTTGTGGCCCTCTTTAATACAATTCACCCCTAATGTTTAGTACACACACACATGCACAAACACATACACCCCTGCACATAGACACATGGACACATACACATCCACATATTTTAAGGATATATATCATGCTTTTAAATCCTTCCTTTTAACATGTAAAACATTCATTTATTGCCTGTATAAAGTAGAACCACAATGCTTTGGTCTGAATTCCTGCTTATTCTTGCTCCACACACATCTTATAACCCTGTTCTGAGGTGCGTCTTCAGAGCGTCTTGTTTTGGTGCCATCTCTTTAAATGTGAATGAGGCCTGTTAAGCCCCGCCCCTTTCAGGTCACAGGAAGTTAAACGCTACCCGGTTCCGCCATGTTTGTTGCTTGATAGCAGCGATATGATTATCTCCTGGCAGAGAAAATTTTTATTGATACGTTTAACATATATGTCAATGTATCACATTCACAAAATTGATTACCTGGATGTTCATAACCTTATTTGTCAGACCCACAGCAAATACTGTGATGTAATAGATAGATATGAAATAAACATAATAGAGAATAGAGAAAATTAAACAGACTGAAAAATATGACCAAAAATAATATAAGGATATCTGCGTAGCATCAGGAGGGAACTTGAGGGCATAAGAAGTGGATTTTGCATGATATGTCCCCATTAAATTTTCATCTAGTTTTTTTCTGTTCGGTTCTATTCTATTTAACTATTTTTATTTTATATCAAGCTATAGCTTCTTTATTGTTTCTGCATGCACAACTATCCTACACCATGCATAAATAGTCATCTTGAGGGAGACTAAACAACAAAAGCATGGCAGCTTAGATTTTCACATTTAGAAATGAACAAACTGCAAAATGTCTGGAGCGTTATTCTGTAAACACCTGAGACAATAGTTATTTATGGCTATATACAGAACCAGTCAAATGTTTGGACACACTTACCATTGGATTTAATGAAAAAGTGTGTCCGAACATTTGATTAGTAGTGTATCTAAACAGCACAAAAAAGTTAAAACACGTAGCACATACAGTAGGAATCATCAAGCGCAGTGGTATCAGGGTGAGAATTTGGACCTGTTTTACAGTTATGAACTCTAAAGTTGATGTGAAGCCGTCAGAGTGAGGAGTCAGAAGTTAGGTGCTTAACTAACATTGTATCAAATCAAATCCAACTTTATTCATAAAGCGCTTTTCATGCCCTAGGCAACACAAAGTGCTTCACATAATAAAATCAATTAAAATAAAACACACAGACAGACAGCATGACAATGAATTCCCACCCCCCAATTGCAATCAATGACATGCAGATATTTACACACAAAAAAGACAACCCCAGCCCATCCCACACCCAACTGTTGCTGTCTCCTAAATACAACTATGTAGATAGAGACAAAATGGGAAAATAAATAAATAATAGGTCAATACATCTGGCTCGGCACTGATGTTGATGTAAGGAAACAATATTAACAGGATCTATCCACACCAGGAGCCAATGTCCCCAACGTTCATAGAGGCTGCCACTGCAGCAACCACCCAGCACCTAGGTCAAGGCATGCTGGGGTCCACACCACTGGCACCCCACCCCCACCCCACCTCTACTCAGACCATGGCAGTCCCTGCGCCACCAACCCAAAGCCAAGAATGCAGAACCCCCAATGTGGAGGATCCCTATGAGGAGAACACTGGAGTCTAAACATAATAAAATATAAAATACCCTTAAGAAACAATAAGAGCCAATTAAAACAACAATGAAATGCATTTAAGGAACTTGATAAAATATTAATAAAGATGTACATAAATATATATATATATATATATATATATATATATATATATCTTCTCCTTCTCCTGATTCTGATATAAAATAAATAAAATAGAATAATTCACTTAAAAGCTAAGCTAAAATGGTAGGTTTTGAGCCTCTTTTTTAAAAGCATCAAAAACATCAACAGACTCTTCAGCCCTGAGCTTCTTTGGGAAGGAGGCATCACCGTATGTTTTCGTTCTGACCAGAAGACCTCATGCTTGTAACTAAAAAGAAGGGCTAATAAATAAGGAGGCCTGAGACCATTAAGACATTTATAATCAACTAAAAGAACCTTAAAATAAATCCTAAAACGCACGGGGAGCCAATGCAGCGATTTTAAAACTGGTGTAATGTGTTCCTGCCTCTGGTCCTCGTCAGAACTCGTGCCAGCTTCACCACCGTGCACCCATCAAATTGGATAATTTGCATATATATCCTTAAAGCCATATATTTAATGACACAAACTCTAAGAATCTGACATAATAAGACAAACTACATGTGTCTCTTTGAATTATTGAAAACGACTGTTGAAGGTATTATGTTGTGTATTGCATGGCTTATAAACTAACCATGCTGCTATTTCTTTGTCCTCCCAGGCTTTGGATTTTATGACTCAGTTCATTTGGTGAAGAGTTAGACAGATGAAGTCGGTGTCTTTATATGAACAAAATATAGAAAAAGTCATTAAGGAGAAGAAAACAAAAATTGTAGATGTGTAATAAAAGGATTGCTGATGGGCAGAGATTATGAAAAACACTCCTTTCCTCTTCTTTTTTCTTTTTAAAGAAGGTATACTCATTACTGTAAATTTTTACATATACACAAAAAACACCCTCAATACCCAGTCCCTCATAAAACACAATTAAGGGACAATTTGAGGATAATAAATTTAGTGTTCAGATAGTGATGCTTTCAACAGTGGGTCACAGCCTGTTCTGCTATAAATGGCTCAAAGTACTTTTTCATCTTAAACACATTTACATATTCAGAAACGCTGCTGCGCTAAGATTAAAGAACTGAAGCTCTAATTTTCTAACCTGTGACATCATCCTGTTTTAAACAGCCAGATAAAACTGAGGCAAACAGTCA